>JAMKCH010011801.1:0-33588 GCA_023653785.1 Ophioderma brevispina | reverse complement strand
CCTATCTGACATACCGTTTCAGAGATACAGCAATTATGCACATTTAATTAGCTCATTTGCATACCTAAGCCGCATATATCACCTATCAAATTGCTAAAAAGATGAGGCCCATGATAAGCTTTCATGCAGCACAAGAATTTTGAGTATCCGATGTACCATTTTATACTAATTACGCTGATTTTTGCATATTAATTAGCTCATTTGCATACTCAATTTGCCCGAAATACGCCCAAAATCTAATCAAGTTGAGAACTCTTCAGCCCGCTTCCTTCCACCAAGTTACATCATGCCTTACGGAACTCCAGAAAACTTGTACACAGGCTTAGCAGGAAAATGTTCATAAATTATGCAAATTAGATACTGAATTAGCATATTTTACGCCCAAAATCTAATCAGGTCGAGAACTCATCAACCCGCTTCTTTCCACCAAGCTACATAATTGTCGCCCTTACGGAACTCCAGATAAATTGTATTCAACATGGGTTAACATTTTTATCACGGACGGACGAACGGACAGACGCTGCTCATTTCATAGTCCCCGTTCCGAACTTGTTCGGCGGGAACAATAACTGAGGAGTGAGGAACAACAAAATGCACACAATGTTAGTTTTTTAGACTTATTAAATTGGCAAATAGGCAATAAACACGCAATGATAGCCTTCAGTTGAATTCTAAATAATTAGGATCAGTGCAACTTTAATCTAGTTTGTGATCTCTACCTCTGCAGTTTTTTGTGATAAATACCATTGCGCTGAATAAAAAACTTGTAAACTAAGTGGCACATGTGTTTGAATATCATAGTCACATTTCTTTTTACAAGAAAATAAATAGCTTGATATATTTAAGTCCTTTGCTCAGCATGGATTGTTTGCCTGGCCATCTCTTAAAGGAATTTATTGGCATAAATCTATCGGCACATATATAATGAAATATCCCTAAATAAGAGGTACCAGATGGCCTGGTGGGCTCACCCAACCGGCACCAATGACCGCATGATCGTTACCAAGCTTTGCCAAAAACGCGGACAAATATGGCACGCCATGGTGGTTAATGACAATGGTTCCCCATCGTATGGTGGTTCTATCCCATTGGATATGTATTTGTGATACATGATTGGACGCAAAAACTGTATTACAACAGGGGTTCATATCTATGTTCGCTCTCGCGTGCCATATTTGTCCGCGATTTTGGTAACGATCATTACGGTCAGTATCACAGATTGAGTGAGCCCACCGGGCCAGATGGTTTTCATGGTCATTGGAGTATTCCTTGGGAAAAAAATCCAGATTATTCCGACAAATGTCACGACTGTACAACAATCATGGAAGCTCCCATGCCCCATCTTTAATCCCTGTGCTAGATTTACAACGCCGCACACAATACCGAAACAGAAGCCAGTGTGATATATTTTGCTGGCTTCTGTTTCGGTGCTAATGGTGCCTTTCATGTTCCCGCATCCAACCTTAACATCTACCGGTATTCATTTTTCCGAAGAACAATTCGTGATGGAATTCACTGACCGAAGATGAAGTTTTATACATATTCAAATTCTTCGCATCATACAAACTCTCAAAATTTATGTCGGTTGCGCTTCGCAGCCGCTTCCATCCATCCACCATTTAAAGTTTGAACGTGATGTTGAAATCAACCCTGTCGACTAAATCATGGAGATGGAGACGTGTTTCGTGGTTCCCTTGCAAAGCAAAAAGGCTTAGGTGGGTTTATGACTTCACGATAAAAAAAAAAATAAAGGGTTTTTTTTATATAAAGGGTGGGGGTTAAAATAAGGTTGGGTTTGAAACACCACTGCAAACACTATTATATTGTAATCAATTCCCACAAATTACTGTTTGAAATCCCAAATGCCCAAAGCGAGCAGATCGTTTCCCCTCCCCACCCTAGCCCCCCCCCCCACCATAGACCAGTTATCTATGCATGAGGACAGTATTTGTGGGGAGACAGGCTACATCTAGCATCTTTCTACCTCCACTTCTCGAAGGGCGCACCAACACTAAATCACTCCACGTTGGGGGAATGGTAGGTAGTTCCGGTAAAAATGACAAAACCTGTTGAGATCTGTTTGCAGTCCTTTGGGACCGGTTCCCTAGTGAGCGTGTTATATTATATAAAAGTGCAAAAGTTAGCTTGAACCATCGCTGAGAGTATCAAAATTTGGAATTCGATTTGGGTGTAGAAACTATGCCTAAAGTCGACTTCCGGCCCTTGTCTAAAGCGGCTATGAGGCGTACACTTCGGCTCAATATTGTTGCGCTGTTCATTAATGCCCTTTTCTTAAAATCTCTATGGACTGAAGATAAAATTAAACTTATGATTCAAAGTTTTAGTTGTGATCTATAGGGGGGAAAGAGTCATAATATTCAAATATGGTCACGCGCGGGGTGCAAATCAGCGGGTGTGATGTGGTATTTTTACGTTTCCTTTCAATGGAGCGATTATTTTAGTGGTGTGCGCCCTTCTATTTTGGGGATGAACGTCATTAAGGGTGCATGAAGCCTTCAGACTCCGAGTACCGCTTCATTTGAACAGAATAAATCCCAACAACCTTCGAACCAGCTAGGACTCATAAGTGGTCATTCCAATTTCATTCACCCGCTGCATTTATAAAATTGGTTTCATTTTGGATTTTTGTTTGAAGTGTATTTGCATGTCATTTTGTCCAATTAAACTGCTCCAAGACTGTCCATATCCTTTCAGGTCTGTGCACTGTTATGCATATTTTCTGTTTTTTAGTGGCGCCGACGGGCGCACCTATTAGCTTGGCTTTGGAAACGTTACGGCGGTCCGGTAAGTGGTAAGGGATGCGGCCCGTAGCGGTGTGCCTTCCTTTTCCGTGTTTGCGAGCACCGAAGACCGCACAAAAAACGTTCAATTTCCCCTATTTTCCTCTCGCTAGGGTTCTATAGGTTCAGACCCATTACGATACATATTCAAAACAAACTAGTAACGGACCTCTGATGCAAAAATCTCCATAAAAAAACCCCCCCTCGCCCTTCGTTTCAAATCTTCAACCTTCCGGAGATATAAACGTTAATCGCTCGCGCAGGTCTAAATAATCTTTCCATCTGTGACACAGACAAACAGTTCCGGACCGCGCCATAGGAAACTGTAGCCAGATTGGGGATTTCTACGTTAAATCACGATATATGTGTTACATAGCGATGTTTCCAAATATGGTGGGAAATATATGAGGAGTTGCTCGAAATTACCCGATGACCTAAAAATTAATTTTCTTTCGGCAGAGATTTAAAATCCAGAAGAAGTTCTCCATTTTTTTCCTTCCTGGCGAAATTTAAGGAATATTTTACACGTTTTTAAAACACTATATAATGCATCCTCCACTAATCACGCCATATGGGTCATGTCAATCTTGTACCCTCGAGGTTGTCTTCCATCCCCTTGTGATCAATTGAGCAGATTACCACGATTATACAGCAAGTTCCTGTGTATCGCAGCGTTTAAGAAGAAAAGGCACTTTACGCACTTTTTAATTTTCCCCCCGTTGGTCCTGGTTCGAAATCGGGTCAAAGAAGTGTGATTTTTCATTGTTTGTTATTAGTTTTGTTTCATTGTTTGAGCTTTTTGTTACCATACAGATGTGCCGTTGTTGTGCTTTTTTTCTCCCGTCCCCATTTTTATACTTTTTTTCCACAACACCTACAACCTACAGCATCTTAAAATAAAGTTGAATCACGAATGTTAGTGAATAATAGGCCAAAATGAAAAATAGGGGGAGGGTAAGTGAAACAAAATTACAACGAAACAAAAGAAATAAATTAAAACATTATAAAAGTACGAATAAAAAATTCAAAAGAATTTAAAATTGAACAATGATGAAAAACAGAAAAAAACGGCTAATATACAATAAAAAAGAAAAAACAAATAACAGATAAGATTTTAAGCAAAAGAAAAACAATATTAACTTAAAATTAAATTAAAAATACAATAAAATAATATAAGCATAAATTAATAACAAACGTTATGAGTAAAAATAAATGTAAAAATAATCCAATGCCAACTAAATGAAAATACACCAATAAACAAAAGTACTAAAATAAAGAACTAATAAAATAAAAATCTTTAAAATAACAAAAATCAAGATAAGTTGATAAACTAATAATAATAGAAACAAAATTACAATGGAACCAAAAGAAAAATAAATTTTCATTATCAATAAAATACAAAATAAAAATTCAAGATTAACATTGAACAATGGGTGAAAAATAGAAAACGCTAAAGAACAAATAAAAAAGAAAGACTAAACGGAAACAAATACATTTAAAAGAAAAACAACTTTAAATTAACATGATTTCAAATACCTAAAATAATTAAGAGATTATACATAAAAACGAACATTATTAAGGCCAATGGAATTGACGTATGTTAGTTTCCAGTTGACTGGTTCGAAAAAGGAGGAGGTCCCATATTCATTTATTCATTATTATTCACAAGATGTTCATATAAATGTTTTTACGTCATTGGTATAGATGGTGTCACCCCCCCCCCCCCCCTACTAACCTAAATTATATATCTAACATCAGATCCGACTTTATAACAGGTGGATCTTGTTAAGTAATATTTCCTTTAAAAAAATCAATTTTCAAGATGAATATTGTAAGCTCGCTCGCGAGAGTATGGATCAGGGAGCATTGGTAGGGGAAATCTAACATTGTTATTAGTTAACCCACTAAGTAAACCCCCGCCACAAAAATATGTTAAAAGTCGAACGACATGCCTGATATTATGAGAAGCAGAAAGTTATGATCTGTATTTAACATTTTCCGAAAATATGACTTTTTACCCCCAAAATAAAAATAAATAATCAAAATATCAATAACGAACAAAAAAATTAAATGAAACAATACAACAAAGCATTTAAATGACAAAATATTCAAAAACTAAAAAGAATAAAATTAATTGAACGAAATAAACCCGAATATTAAAATAAAAAAAAGACAAATACATTAAAAAATAAAATACTAAGAAAAGGTTTTTCTAGCCAGGGGGGTGCGGGGGGTGCGACGCACCCCCCAAAAATTACAAAGGTGCCGCTTTAATGATTTGAAGGTCGCCGCTTGGCCTGTTTTAATAAGGTCCGTGTTGTCAATGAAAAGTTTTCTCTTAAGGTTGTTGTGCATGGTATCTGAATGATAACCTTACTAAGGGCGCTGTTAACCATCGTGCATTAAACATGGTTTATAGTTACTATACTGTTGTTTTCGCAACGCCTTCGACAATGTTTTTTTCTTTCCTCCCGTTCCCGCCCCGGCCCTTCAGAATTTGGTGACGACGGTGAAAAATTTTGGGTCCACCCCGGCGGCGCACGTACCGATTTTTTTTTTGGGTACGCGCAAAGTCCTCTTCTTCCTGGCAAATCTGGGCCATTGGGTAGTTGGGATGGGTGTTGGGAATTGTCCATATAGATAAAAAAGGATAGGGTGTGTAGGTAAATGTAGACATTTGCCCTGGTGTAGTTGGAAGGAAGAACCTGGGTTAGTTGGGAAAGGGGCGCACTCTTTGTATATGAGAAGTGGGGGGTCTGTGTTAGTTGGGAGGGACGCTCTGTGACAGCTTCGAAGGGCTCCCAGAACATTTGTGGAAGGGGTCTTGTATAGTTCGAAATGAAGAAAAGACCTTGGGACTTTGGGGCAGATAGTAAAAGGGCCCTGGTCATAGTTGCAAAGGGGCCCTGTGGTCGGTAGTCCGACAGGGACCCTAAGATGGAGACAAAGTTTAATAATGCTACCAGGTTACGTCTGATCCGGGGTTCACCACCAACTAACGTTTCAATACTATATTCTTGTAGTTTCAATATATTTTTATAACTTTTTCAAACACTTTGTACTTAAGCAAGTGTGCAAATAAAACTTCAAACGAATTCAATCTGATATTATGTCTTACCGTTTCTTTCTCCTTTCTTACAATAGTATTTCCCAACACATAGAACAACCCAAACAAGACTCAACTCCTTGGGAGCCCTTTCCTTTTAAAGGAATTTTTTATTTTCTTCTACCAAGATTAGATTAATTTTGAATTAATGCATATGTGGTACAACAATTAGTGATTATAATCATAGACCTGAGGAGTTGCAGGCTAGACTTCTCTTTTAGGACATCAGAACGAGACAATCACGATGCAATCATAGTATTGCATACCCTCGCTTATGTTATAATATATTTGGACATCCAGTTGTGCCTAATCATATAGGCATTACAGCTTCCCAATAAGAGTCCCCCTCTTTCCCCCTTCCCAATCCCCATCGCGCTCTCCCACGTCACACCCCATCTGCCCCTTCACAACACATTTCACCCTTCACAACCCCATCTCCAACTCCGCCCCTCCCAAACCTGCTGCCAACTTCCCCGTTTTTCCACCCCCAACTCCGCCCCCCCACACCCTAACCACTGCAACTTTCCCTTCCGTCGCCACCCTCCTTTTTTCCCCTTCCCACACCCTCCATTTGTTCCCCCTTCCAATCCCTATCTCTATCTCTCATCTCCCCCTTCCAAATCCCAGTCTTTTCTTTTCCCTTCCCAAAGTTCCATCTTCCCCCTCCCAACGGTGTCCCATCTTCCCCTTCCCCCCAATCCCATCGTTCCTCTGCCACATCCCCATCTTTCCAACATCCCAAACCCCCACCTCCCCTTCCCAACAAAACACTCTCTCGTCCCAGTCCCAGAACCCCATCGCCCCAACCCCACCCCTTAACACCACACCATCCCAGGGCCTTGTTTGCTTTGTACATGTACCAGCTAGTACAAACAAACTATGTTATCAATCAATATTTTTGGGTGTGGTTTTGGTGTGGTTGGAGAATATGTTCAAGGAGCACAGATTTCTGCAAGAAGTTCCATAACTTTGGCACTATTGGTTTCAAGCAATCTCTCTTGCTGGGATCACAAACCCGGTAGACAGTTGCAAGGTCTCCCTTAATTAGTTGTTTACTCATTTTTGTTTCTTTCAAGGGTTTTGTTCTGGTTATATAATATGCCTATTTAATTTAACATGTAATGTGTATATTTAGTACTACATTGAGTTCTTGTTTGATTTATAAAATTTTAGAAACCACCTGTTGCCTAAAGTTTATCATTCATAATTCTCCAAGGAGGTCAGATCTTCATCTTGTGTAATCAGACTCACAAAGTTTGTTTCTTGAAGAATAGTTTACCTCAAAAGGCGATCTATAGGGACATTTAAAAAGTTTGATTTCAGAATTTTACTTGGAGGGAAAGTTGTTTTCTGACAAAAGTGTTTTTTCAGCTAATACTCCCCGGGTAAACAACTAATAAGTCATAAGAAGATGAAATGACTTGAAACATAATATCCATTGCTAGTTGAAAGTACAAACCTTCAATTCAAATGAAACCAAGTATGTTCAATTTAACCAAATGTATGCTTTAAAAAGGGCTACACAAGTAGTCAATGTCCATCATTACAATCAACACTGATTTTCCAGTTGAGTTCTGTGGTTGGCTATTTCCACACCCCAGTGCGTGTCCTGATCTGCTTCCAGGTAGCCCCACTTCTGCAAGGAAACCTTAGATCGGCCAGTTCTGGTTCTCAATCTGTTGAGGCATCGCCATTCAGCCCATGGGAGTCAGCTCCAGGTGGGAGATGCTCACCAGGTTCAATACCAATAGATGTTACTTGGTTGATCACAAGTTTTTCTTTCCACAAGGCGACTCTCTTCAGCTCCTTAGAGACTGTTTCAAGAGGTTGGACTTAAGATAGACCACAGACAATGGAACATCTCTTGGCCTGCCCACTGCTAGAGCAACAATGCACAAAGAAGGACCTTGCGGAATTCAGTGAAGCAGCCAGACGTTGTACCCATCTCTGGCTGGATCATATTTGAGAGCCAGTGTTTGGACATGATAAGAAGAAGACTAGCTGAGAGGGACCAGGCCTTTCAGTTCGAGGTCATCCAATAACAACAGGACCAATAGGACACAACACAAATCCTTTGCCTGTAGAGGTCAGTGGACTGAATGCTAGGACTTCGCAATCCACCATAGAAAATGCATGACTGCGAGGCTGGTGACTCTCAACCAATTGCTTTTAAGCATCCTAAAATGGCTCCAAACAGCCAAATGATACCCTAATTTTGGGAGATCGCTCTATATGTCTTTTCTCAAATCCATCCAGACCCACTACCAAAATTTCATCAACATACAATAAGAAATGTAAGCCCTGATTAAAAAAACACAACAACATCAAGTCTTAGTCCATAACTATAACCCTAGCGTGGCTAGCACGCGAGGGTTAAAGCAAGCGAGGGTTAAAAAATAGAAAGGACATCGCCGGATAAGGAATGAATGACGTCCTCTATAGTTTCATGAGAACGGATGAACTTGAAACGTTTTGACATATAAAGCGACATGCTCAAAGTTTACCTTTTGCTGGTTTTCAAAAAATCCCACTTTACATAAATTCCCCGAAAGTCGGTTTTATGTAAATTTATAATACAGGCTTCAATGGACAATTGAAATTTCCATATTTGAAGCCTTTCCACCCCAAGAACCACAATGCCGCGTTGCAAGGATGTGCGCTATATTATTTAGCACCATATGAGTGGCGTTCTGGTTCTTGGGGTGGAAAGACCTCATTTTTGCACTGTTGTTTTCTAGGGGGCAGGAACACTAAATGGAATTGCCAAAAACAACAAACTTTTTACATACAAGCCATACCGTATCGCTATATGGCTCTGTTCAGTAGCCTTGGATGAGCACATATTAACAACAGCTGACCATGCACATCCTGGGTATCATAAATCATACTATAAAATACAGGGGATGTATTTGCTCAATACGATGGTGAAATAAAGCTATTGAACTGCGCCATGGGAATTGTAATTTTATTAGCTCATAGTGCAGTTAACTTGCTCATGATATAAATAGCGCAGTCATGGGCCATTGTGATGTATTCCAGAGTCTGCTTGCGCTTGGTGTGAAGACGGTTATATAATCCAAATCTTAGCAGCATAAGCTATATAGGTATTTGGGTATTGTTATAAAGGGCTGCCTCATGTAGCCTCTTTGTAGCTTATGAAGGACAAAAGGTCTATCTATAGCCGTCACTCAGTGGCATACCGTGGCAGTCAATCCCGAGGGAAAAAATTTCCAATGTCGTCCCGCCAGAAGGGGAAAATCGATCGTAAGTTGTCCTGATGATTTGCTCCAAGTCTGAAATTGACAAATGACAACGCGTAGCGCTCGGAAATCGTTGAATTTACTTATAATCTTCCCAATTTAGGCTAAATTGGTTCTAAATCCTCGAAAAAGAGGGAGAAAATGCATTTTTGGTCCATATCGTACCGCTTTTCGAGCCAGAGGGGGCAACTGCCCCCCCCCCCCCGGTCGGTAACGCCACTGGCGTCCCCTTACAATCTCCATGACAAAGGGCAGCTGTGCACATCTTCCTCTTGTTCATATAAGTATCAAATGTCTTGAAATGGAGGCGAATGCTCTAAGCTTTGCTTTTCCAGCGAGCACGCCACTGAAGTTGCAAAACAGACTTTGCTCTGGTTTTCCTTGATACAGTGTATTTTGGAGATAAAAACAACCTTGCATACATATAAGTATTTTGTCAAACACCAACTCAAATGGATTGTGGAATATAACTATTTTTGATATAGATGCCTCCTCTCCTTATCCCGAGCGATGTCCTTTACCACAAAATTCAAAATGAATTTTGGTAAGAAAGATAATAAAGTTTGGTTAGTAGTAGAGGTTGCCTACTTTACTAGGACTAGAAATAACCAAAGTATTGTGAAAAATGTTTCCTTCAAATGACTTCTTTTCAGTACACAGGATTGATCACCAAAACTTGTGACCACCTGCTGGCAACTGCACTGAACTAAGACCAGTTACAATCATGGGTTTGTAACCATGTTAGGGGCCTGGTATCTTGCAATAGGTCGGCCTGAATGTTACACACTGGGCAATAATCTGTTAGAGTTTTAATACAATGGGCCATCAAAACGATTCGCTATGAATGGATTTCCGCAGCAACAAAGAAGTGACTAATTTTAACTGGTCAATTGTCCTCAACTGAAAGCTGGTTGTGTTTTTGCCAAAGATGGTTTTGGTTTTGCATGGATGAGTGAACAGGGAATACAATGACAAGGATTTGGTCACACATGGTGGCATTTCTTTGGCATGGTCAGTGAACAGAGCACCATAACTACCTCCACACCGCCAGGTTAATAGCTTAAATTGCACCCAAAAAGGGTGTTAAGTGGAATTTTATAGATTTACATAATTATTGAACCTGCAACACCACACACAAAAAACACGCAGTTGAAATAGACTGAACTGAATGTCACCGCCACCAACGCAGGTGTCTGGTTTGTTCCTAACTCTGTCCCATGGTCCAGGAGGTTTATGTTCTTTCTCCTTTTCTACGCTGTGCTGTCAGTGTACGATCAACATACATGCCTGTTTTTTGGATTGTTTTACACGCGACCGTTAGTGGTTGATTTTAAAATTAGCTGTTGTTTTTCAACTCATTGCTTTCTGAGGCGTGGTAGAATTTTTTTTATTTTGGTGCTAGATAATTACAACAAAACGGTTGATTTTAAAAAAAAATTAGAGGGCCATACTCTAAATGGGAAAAACATGACAATGAACAACCTAACAACACCTATACTGATATCTATCGGTCGTCGCCACCCAGTCTTGTGGCTCAGTTTGTTGGAGCGCAGCACTAGTATACGGAGGTCGCCCGGTTCGAATTCCGGCCAGCGCATATGGGTGTTTTTTTTTTTCAACACTTGTGTGCGCTGGCCAATCTCCGGGGAAAGATTCATATATCCATCCTTGTCTACCTGGAGAACTAAGTAGTTAAATTTCAAAACAAATAGAAAATGTCTACCTTCTGAGCTATCCGCTAGGAATATGTTTTTGTCCTTTTTCATTGAGAAGTTGAAAAATTAGAAACAATGTTAATCCTGTTACAAGTGCAAGTGATTAGTACACATTTCCTGTAGGCAACGTGCAGTCAAGTAGGTGTACTTTTGAACAAGCTTACGGGTGATTAGAATAATTATATGAAGTTCTCTAGTAAATCTTGCTCATTAGACTCTAGACCATCTTGGTTATTCAAGGAAAAACCTACCCTGTTGCTAGCCGAGTATTACTAGAATTGTGAACTCGTCACTTGCAACTGCTCATTTCCATCAAGCTTTTTAAAGCGTTCTGTATAACTCCAGTTATCAGAAGCCACCCGGGATAGAATTCCCTGAAAAGTTATCGACCTGTGGCGAATATAAGAGATCTTAATAAAAAGGCGGGTGATTCTCCTCCTTTGCTGTCGCTGCTCCGCGCGTGTGGAATAACATGCCTAAGGAGATTCGTGAAACTGAGTCTGTGTCCTGTTTCAAAAGCGCTTTTGTAAAACAATCCTTATTCCATCTTGATTTTGTTGTGTTTTTGATGAATTTTTACACGCACATATAGAAATTATATATTTTTCTTTGTAAAACGCTGATGTTCTTAGCCCTGAATGGTTGTATAGATATATTATAGCTAGATAGAAAAGCGAAGGACACCTTTCCGAACCTAACCCAATAGAGTTATCTATGCTCCGTCATCAACCCAGTCTTGTGGCCATGGTTTGGGCGCCGTCCTATTAATACGGAGATCGCCGGTTTGATCCGCCAAGCGCATATGGGTTTTTTTTTCAACACTTGTGGTCCCGCCCCCACGCTGGCCATCTCCAGGAAGATTAATAGTCCCCTGAACAATCTAGGCAAACAGGTTATCTTTATGCCTGTCTATTGTATTTGTAACATATATGATCAGCTTATTTCTACTTTGCATTTTTAATTTTAACATAACCCTAAGAACAACTAAATCTCACCGCAAAATCCCACAGCACTGAGTGAGAAAAAAATTGTACTAAGCAGAGGATGGCAATTCGACGCTGAATCACAGAATCGATTATCCCAGCATCCAGATATTGAGAATCAATTTCTCCCATTGAATCGTGCTGGGTGTTGTAATTTCAAATAAATTTAATTCTTGCAAACTCATGCAGATGAATTTGCACGGATCCGGATAAGTCCCAGGATGTAGTGTTGACGTCATCAAAAAAGATGGCCTATGGGCACGAAATGCTGGAGGTGTCAGCGACACCGTATGAGTGGTAATCCGGGCATGGCACGGGGAACAAAGGGCCCTGGGTTCGAGTCACACCCGAATTTGAGACTTTTCTTCTACCTCTAACCTAATCATTCAGTCCCTCATGAGAGAAAACAGATGTGTTGTGTTAGGGTTAAATATAAAATGTTGACCGCATTGTAGGTTAGGCTACATACACAGTCTATATACAGACTGCAAAAATCCTGCAGATTTGTAATGACTTTTTTCAATTTCAGATTTAAAAATCACTGATAGCTATTAGCTAGTGCCCTTTATAAACACATAAAAATATTTATGTTTGTGACAGGAATACCTGAAATAATTGTATTATTTTTGTATTATTATATTAATCATGTTATTAAATTTAATCCTATAAGTGAGTGAGGAGGAACTGGAAAAATATGAACTTGCATGTGTTGCTGCAAAAGCATGACTTATATGATTGGACCTAGTTCTAATGGACTAGTGTGTGAAGGGACTTCCTGAGAACAAACATGTCATGAAATATTCACAGTTTTTAGAGGACAATAGAGCACAGTGTCTTTCTTCTCCATTCTAAGAATTGGACAGCGGTCTTTGTTACCTATAGGAAGGCAAGATTGCACACCTGTTGATGAACAATAGACTTTGTGTAAATGCTATGTCAAACACTTCGAGCATAGGATGTGGAAGATTGTGGATAAGCTCTTTAAAAATGTTTAGCCGAACTGAAAAGATTGCGAAATCTTAATCTTGTCTCCGCGTGTTTGTGCATCATGGGAAAGTTGGTGGACAAATTCTGTTGACAAGATATTCTCCTGACAGTGTCAAGAGATTTCATCAAGTGTAGACCCTCAACAGAAAGGTGGAGAACTTTCATAACATTGATATTATAAATGGTATGTATTTAATACAATTCTGGACAGTTGCTAAGAATGTCAGAGTGCTCCAAATTTGGGCCTTTGAAACACAAAGGTTATATAGATTACCAGCAGGATGGTGTCTCTTACCAGTTCACCTTTATTGCACTGAGTACCTGTATGGACAACTGTTATACCAGCCAATCTGCAGTTATACTTCCAGTGTTTCTCCAAGTCTACAAGTTAATAATCGGCGGTCAGACCAAAAGGCTTTGCGATATTAACCGCGAAACTAGGTGAACTGTACCAGCAAGAATTGTATCACCAATATTTATGTTGACCCTGGTGCACAAGAGACTGGGTGAGCACCCAACAAGAACTGTGAACTAGTGTATATTGATGAGATATGTTGGTGTTCAAATTTGATTTTAAATAGGTAAGAAATATAGATAATTTTTGTGTATTGTGTTACAATTTCGTGATGATTAGATTTCATTTATGTATTAAATAATTGTTTTGAATTTTACATCTTGGTCAAGTCAATATTCTTACAAATAGTCATTGTGAATTTGTTTATGAACACGGGAGGTTACTTTTCGACTGAGTACGTCTCTTAACACTGTCATTCGATTGGTAGGTACTTTATCACATGACATAAAATATTCGAGACTAGTTCCCCAAAAAATTTCCCAGGAGGGAAAAAAGTTCCCCTAAAAAAGATTATTATATCCCTCATGGGAAAGAGTTCATTTTAGGTGAACTTTTTCCTGCATTGGTCTCTTGACTAACTTGAGTTGCGTGGCCCAGCTATGATCTTGAAAGAGACGTGGCAGTTTTTTCAAATAGACAGAAATATTTTATATGGTATATAAAACAAATATGACTGCTCTTTATTCGTAAAATGGAGCAGACACCTCCCCGCGGTGACTGGAGACCATGGACCTACTATTTCCGAGACCGAAATATGGTCAGTCTCCAGTCACCTCGGTAGTTATTTTGCACCATGTTGCCCTCACTGAGCCGTCAAAGTTTTGTATATTAAGAAACCCTAATATTATTTAGTACATTTTAATCAAATGTGGTTCAGTGGCAAACACCATACCAGGCAAAGGTGGGGGAAAACTTTTTGTGGTACTGACCTTCTGAATCCCCATCCTGGACCTTGTTTTACAGATAGAAAATACAACGAGAATTTCTTCAGAGCAGTTCGAATTTGCACATAATTTTTGGCAAAACATACGTAGACCAGTGGTTCAGATGGTATAAAAATTCAATTTTTTGTACTAAGTTGGGGTGAGTGGGAACGAGGCTAAATTAACAAAACATGCCCCGTTAACCCAAAAAAGTCCAAAAGGGGGGAATTCAGAAATATAGTTTTGTTTTCTAGTGACTGAGATTTTTGTCATTTGGCTCTCATTATGGAAAAGATAAAATGTTGATCCACCTTGATAGAAATTTTACTTGGGCTAACATGCACTACAAAGCAAACCAGAAAGGTCATTTGGGAGGTTGCCGACCGGCATTTACTTCATTGAAATTAAAAATTACCACATAAATTGACAAATAAACTCTCAGTTTGTCCATGTAGTAAATTTTAAAATTTACAACCGGCTATAACCTTGGAATCAACAAAATAATACAGGGAGGAATCCTCACAAATGTCAGTTCTGTAAATGTAAATATCTTGTTGCTTGGTACAAGACACAACATTATGTGAAAAAGAGAGACAAGAAATAATGCACAGGTTAGCAACTAAACAAAATGTCAGTTCTACGAGCCAATTCTGTAACATCATTGTCTCTCAATCTCTTCACTTTCAGATATGGAACTCAATGAGAAGAAACCATGGAGAGTGCTGAAGCCACTTGTGTGCAAATACTGTACACAGGAATTTTACAACCTGCAACGGTACCTATCCCATGTTCACCGCCATGAGAGGAGAATCAAACCATATTGGTTTAACACAAAGAAAACTTCTGATTTGACGAATGTAGCAGGAAATTTGTACAAATGTCATTTCTGTGTGATGAAATTACCATTGCCTTTTATAGAAAACTACCTGAGTCGACACATAGGGGAAAGAAATCTTACAAGTGTCAGCACTGTGACAAGAAATTTGTTGATTCTTGGTACAAGAAACACCATGAAATGATTCATACAGGTGATGCACCTCACAAATGTCAGTACTGTGAAAGGAGTTTTATCTCAGCTCGAGATAAGGGATATCATGAAATGTCGAGACATACAGGTGAGAAACCTCACAGATGCCAGTACTGTGAAAAGAAATTTCCCAAAGCTACTCAAAAGAAACAGCATGAAATGACACATACAGGTGAAAAACCTCACAAATGTCAGTATTGTAAAAAGAGATTTAGAAATGCCACTCACCAGAAAGAGCATGAAATGACACATACAGGTGAAAAACCTCACAAATGTCAGCACTGTGAAAAGGATTTGTTAATGCTAGTAAAAAGAAACATCATGAAATGATACATACAGGTGAGAAACCTCACAAATGTCAGTATTGTAAAAAGAGATTTAGAAATGCCACTCACCAGAAAGAGCATGAAATGACACATACAGGTGAAAAACCTCACAAATGTCAGCACTGTGAAAGGAGATTTGTTAATGCTAGTAGAAAGAAACAACATGAAATGATACATACAGGTGAGAAACCTCACAAATGTCAGCACTGTGAAAAGAGATTCGTTAATGCTAGTAGAAAGAAACAACATGAAACTGTTCATACAGGTGAAAAACCTCACATATGTCAGTACTGTGAAAAAAGATTTACTAGTGCTTATCAGAAGAGAACACATCAACTAGTACATCATGGTGAAAAACTGCACAAATGTCAGTTTTGTGAAAAGAGATTCATTAGCATTGGTAAGAAAAAAGCTCATGAAATGAGACATAAAGGTGCAAAAAAATCACAAATGTCAGTACTGTGAAAAAGTTTTACTAAGGCTTCTGAAAAGAAATCACATGAAAGGGGACACACACACACCGCTTGTTGTGACTCGTACTCTATCATTGACTATAATGCTGGTCACAAGAAAATACAGAAGGTGACACATGCAGATGAAACCTAAGAAATGTCAGTATTGTGAAATAAGGGATGTGATTTTTCCGCAAATTCACAGAAATCCACCGATTTGAGACCAAAATCTGACCCCCTGTGATCAATGTAAATTTGGAGAGTCTACCTTTCAGCCCCCTTGTCAGACATGCCAACTAGCATGGAACAGATTTTCGAGGTGAAATATGGACGTACATTTTCCCGGAAAAAAAATATGGAAAATGGTTGTGTCACTAAAATAACAAGTATTTAAAAAAAACTGTGTCGGGTCGCCAGGCGCATAATTTTACAAGAAATAAGAACAACATTAAAAAGCATTTAAAGGTCCATGGCCCGATCGCCAATAGCCTCGTACTAGAAGCCCCAGATTTTACCGGAAGTGCATGGTCAACATTTTGGTATCAGAAGAAAGCTACTATTTTTCTAATTTACCCTGTGAAATCTGAGAGCCAAAGGATGTTTGGTATTGAAGTTATGAGCGAAAATGTGACCCATTTTGGTCGACCAATATTAATTTTACACAGTACTCTATGGGGCTTACAAAATCACGTTTTTAGCTCTCGCATCAAAACGGGTTGAAATATCGGCGCGAAACTTTACAGATGGGGTTTTGGAGTGAAGGCCAATCTATCAAGATGAAAACTTTGTATCTTTAAATCGGGCCATCCCCCTTTAAGAGGAGTAGATGGTTTTCTGGTTTGAAGTTGCACTTTAATTACAGAAACATGTATAAAAACTAGTTTGAAGGTGCACTTTAATTACAGAAACAGTATAAAAGAAATATAACTGATTTAGAGTAGATGTTTGATACATGAGTATAAGATTGCATTAGAACCAATCACTGTTTACAAAGTTCTTGATCTCCCGTTGACCTTTGACTTTGGTTATGTGACCTTTGGACCTCACATAGTTGGAAACTTTAAGTTACCGTAGGTTACACCTTCCTTGTCATTTCAAAATAAAAGAAAATAGAAAAGCGCCAATTGGAGTGCCAAAATATGTAAAAACTGCATCCCTAAGTTACGAGCTTTAATTTGAGTACTAAAGTTCTCTCCTGTCATTTCAATAAAGATGGTTACCGAAATTTTTGTTGTAAATAATATCCTTCCATTTTTGTGCCTCTTCAACCTTGTCATACCTCTGATCACCGTAGTTTAACTCTACGTTGCCTGATCATTTTCTTATAAAACTCTCCTATTCGTACTCACCCTTGTCTATCCTGCAACGTTTTAACCCAAACCTCCAGTTCCAGCAAGTATGGCAGAGAATAAAATCAAAGAAAGGCTTGTTAAGGCCATTTAAAACCTGCAATGAGGTTATTCTTTGTCTGAAAAATTGCATAGCAGTACACACCAACCTTAAAAAAACTCCAAAAAAATTACTTAGTAGTCAGGAGGAATTGGGGCACAGGGTGGAAATGGAGTTACAGGACTGTTCTATTGATCGATTTTTGTTAGTGATGACCTAAGCTAACTCATTTCTGGAGGGGTGTCAAAATTCATGCAGTGGATTTTCTAGAAATCCAAAATTGGCCGCTATCGCTCTCAAATTCATTCAAATGGTCATAATTTTATGCCACTAGATTCAAGGTTCAGGGTTTAAAGCACAAGGAATCTTTTGGACCGGGTATTGACGTAAATTGATCACAACATTACCATCAACCCAATATGGCCACCCTCTAAAACCAATACGCCCTGAAATTCATTCAAGTGGCCATAATTCATCAAGTATGTGATAGAGGCATAATTCTGCAGCTCTATACCCAGTTAGAAACTATATCTGACAGTTACAAGTGTGTTAGCAAGCTTGCCAAGCAAGATGGAACCCAATATGGCTGCCTTTTAGATTTTTAAAACCTACGGAATTGTCATATATTCATAATATACTGGCCGTCATTTTGAATTTTAAGTATTTGTCAAAACAAATATACCAGAAGATCCGAGTTATTAATGCTCACAGGATAATCTCATACTTTAATTTTAAATTTCTTTAATAAGATTTGGGTGTTTAAACTAAATACAATCAGAGTATCGTAATTATAGGTTAAAGAAGGTTAAAAAGGCAGCCATTGGCCCCCAACGTAACATTTTTGAATGTCAAAGAAACAGAATTCCGATCAGAATTGTCAAATGGTCAAATACTTATCCATACCTTAATTTACATCCTTTATAATAATAATTAGTTGATTTGTAACTACAATAATTAACATAATAAGCAGGTTGGGGTTTATATTTTAAAGGCGGCTGTATGGCTGCCATCTTGAATTTTGAAAATGTCCCATTACAGAGAAATGTCCAATAACGGTGTTTCTAGTGATCAAATACATGTATCGTCATAGGTAAGCAGAAAACATTGCATATAGAAACGGGAATCAAGCCTCTAAAACTGCAAAATGTGCAAAAACCTTGACTTGTCGGATGCGTTGGAAATGCCTTCTAGAGGTGTAAAGTAACACTTGCAGAGTGTGATCAATTGTAATAGATTTTTGAACACCAGCAGACAGTGATTTTAGGTGTTCAAGCATGTATCAAGTAGCGTTAAATAGGTATACTGGAGGAGGTTACGATCATTTTAATGCTTCCGATGAGCATATTTGACTTTGAGCAGCCAATTGGATTTTTGTGGCCATTGTTGTATGATAAAAAAAAAACATTACCTACCAACACTTTTCGACTTAAAACATGCCGCAGAGTATAGTAGTACCGAGAAAATGTGTTCTCTAGCGGAAATACTTAAGAAAGAAAGACATGATACAAGTGAAAACCTTGCAGAGATTCTCACAATATTTGTATATTCACCCACAAAAAAATATCATTTTAAAAATACATGCAAAGTGTGACCTTACGTCAACATGCAAGCATGTGCATAAAGATAAAAAGCTAAAACTACTTATTAATATTTAGCTGCCATTAATAGCAACCTATACTCTGTCTGGGTAAGGGGGAAAACATGCCTTTCGCTGTGTGAACGCACCGACTTTCAGTTGTAGGAGGCCAGTTTCACAGTAATTGCCAACTTTTGACATTTTTCACTAAAACCTATAGGATTTTTTACAGGGAAGGTGATACAGAGTCATTTTTTGTCCTGTTACTTAGATCTCTACAAGACCTACCTCCCATACCCAAACCAAAACTGTGTGTGATGGTATTTCAGGAGACGGCCCCACACAAATATGGTCAAAATTTGATGATATGGCGTCAACCCAAAATACATGCCTTTTGTTTTTAGCTGCATTAAGCTATGTGTCAGAGGCTCTCAACAGGCGGCCCGCGGGCCAGATCCGGGCAGCGAGCTTTGTGGTTGGACAATTGAAACAGTTTTGAATACTCACAGACAATATAGCACCACCACAGACGGTGCCATCTGGCCCGCGGAGCATAATATTTGAGGAATAAAGCCCGCCATGGCCCGCGAGCCAAAATAGTTGAGAACCCCTGAGCTATGAGAACCTGTCATTGTACTTTTGAGTTCTTATAGGCAACTAGTGACACTTTACCATGGAAAATAAAGTGTGGCAGAGTGCTCAAAAACTTAATAGCAATCAAAATTGGAGTGTTGGACGTTGACATTTTCCATTCACATTGAATACCATTTTATTCAATTCCAATGACACTCCGTGTGGGATTATTATGGGCATTTTATTTGTATCATTTAACAAGAACAATCCCTCATGATTAATGCCACACAAAATTATGATGACTGGTCTTGAATTAATTTAGATATGGTTATTTGAAATCTTGTCCGCAATTTTCCGTTCACAATTTTGTCACGTCCAACACTTTTTGCACAAGCCCTGTTGTCTTTATGAAGTAAGTAATATGTTTGTGTTATTTATTCTCTGAGAGCACTTTCACTGTACTAGTAAATTGTACTAAAAGTTTTGACAACCACTGTAAAATAACTTGGCTCCATCAACATGAAATTTTCCGTTCACACCAGTCACGTCCAACACATTTAGTCACGTCCAACACACTTGAGTTGCATATCTCAAAAACGAAGAGGTCTGCAACTTTAAATTTATATTATGTTTCTAGTTGTCCCATGGGTTTGTGAACTAACAACTTACTTTGAGGTGTGATCAGTTTTAGTAAATTTTCAAAAAATTGCCCCGTTCACATTTTCAATTTGTCACGTCCAACGCAAGCTTCAATCAAGCAACCATGCAAATCTAACAGCTTTGGAATATTGGAAGGGCATGAGGATGAAACAAAGCATTCACTAGGGGAAGTTAGTAGTGTTTCATCTTTATAGAAGCTTAAAATCAGTTTTTGTTTTTAATAAATGTCAAAAAGATAAGATTTTAAAGGGATTAGCAGCGATTTGCTAATCCGAAACATCGAAAAAATCATCAAAATTCATATTTTTGTATTTTTGTTACTGGCATGGATATGCGAACATAACCTACAAGTGGTTGGCTTGAAATCTGTGTATTAAGGACACGGCGGTACTTTTTATCTGATCCTGTAATTTCTATACGTGCATATCTAAATTCCGACGAGATCAAAAAAGCCTTTCCCGGTGAATATCACAGATTTTCAGCGTTATATTGTGTACAATGATCAATACAGTTTAACCTCAAACACAAGCATTATTGTTCATTGTGTACTGGTGTAAACCACAATCAGCTGTTTAGTGCAGATTTTGAAACGATGTCGCTGTGTGTCTATTTGCGGGAGACGGTATGACAAATTTCCTCAAATACTTTTATATTTTTTCACTATTTGGCGGTTTGTTTCTACATTAAAGCAGTTAAATGGAATTGATACACACTTCTTTCTGATTTATAATGAAAACATAATTTCCCCCATTTTTTTGATTCTCTCGCATTATCGCTGCTAATCCCTTTAAAGCGGCACTGGCACATTTTCACAAAATATGAAATTTCTTCAATTTGCTGTCAAATGATAGTCTATAGGCCATTGGAAGAACAGAGATATATTTTACACATAAAAATAACATACCCCAAAACAGATAGGGACATTGACATGAGGATAAAGACATCCAGGTAATTTGTAGGCCAACTTTTAAGTTTTCCATAACTTTAATCAACAAATGTGTATATTACATGAATATTTTTGACTCGTACTCACTGATATTAAAACCACAAAGGTTATAGACCGATCAAACAGTGTGCATTGCGTGGAAAACATTCATACGGCGTGCGTGTATTGTGTTAAATGCCATTTTCGTCGTCTGCTGAATTTAGCGTCGCCTGCGACGCGAAATTATAAAATCGTTCTGTTTACCCAAAGGAAGCTGATTTGGTCTTAATCGTTTCGGGTGAGGGCTTTTGTAAAAAGCCTTACAACCATGCAAAAATATCGATTTTAAAAAATCTTGAGGGCGCACTATTTTTCAAATGTGCCAGTGTCTCTTTAAGTCAAAATTCTGTTCACATGTCACGTCCAACACTTTGGACATAAAGCTAATTATCTGCTAACTCAATGGGTGAGATTTGCTTGTATTCAGTACAAATGTCCTCCAGCCTACAACTAATCAATTCATGAAAAAATCACTCTGCTCTGTTACTTTTTAACCAGCCGTGTGCGTAGCACGGCTGTTTATTGTATTTGGTCTGTTTCTTCTTATATTCGCATGTGTTAACATGCGAATATATTGTGCTTGTGCTGTTTAGTTTCCGTCGTCTCCTTCTTCAGACGCTTTGCTTTTTTACCTTTTTCTGCAAAACCCTTTCTCCGATTGCAGCCAAAATCGGTCAGGAGAACCACTGACCCAAGCTACACCAGGGATGTACATAGTTTGCCCTTTGACCTCTCGTAGGGGTCACGTGGGCCGATTAAAGGGCACTCGTCAGAAATCTTAAAATGCATCTTCTGCCACAGAATAAATGCTATGACTACCAGATGTTGTCAGAAGAACCATTGACCCAAGACCCTTCTAGGGTGTACCCAGATGGGGGTCAAAGGTCACATTGGCCGATTAAAGGGGCATTCGTTGGAACTCTTTAAAATGCATCTTCTTCTACAAACAACCCGTGATGGTGACATGGCTCCGTCATGTGACTCGACATTAGTCGGGGTCTAAGGGTTGTACACAGAATTTTGATCAAAGGTCATTAAGGGGTCACTTTCGGTCTGAATGTGAAAAATCTTCAAAAATTCATATTAGCTAAATGGAAGTTAGCATGGTCACGTGACTCATGCATATGAAGCAGCTGGAGACCCTTCACCAAAGTTGTGCTCAACATGGGGGTCAAAGGTCACTAAAGGTGTACTTCCGGTCTTAATGTGAAAAAAATTCAAAAAATCATATTTGCTTTATGTAAGGTAAAATGGTCACGTAACTCATGCATATGAAGCAGCTTGAGACCCTTCACCAACATTGTGCTGAACATGGGGGTCAAATGTCATTAAAGGGGAACTTCCAGTCTTAATGTGAAAAAAAAAATCAATATCATATTTGCTTTATGTAAGGTAAAATGGTCACGTAACTCATGCATATGAAGCAGCTTGACACCCTTCACCAAAGCTGTGCTCAACATGGGGGTCAAAGGTCATTAAAGGAACAATTCCGGTCTTAATGTGAAAAACCTTCCAGCTGCTATACCCAACTTTGCATGGTCACGTGACCTTAATGTATAAGAACCAGCTTAAGACCCTTCACGGCGTGGGTGTTAAAGGTCATTAAGGGGGCATTTCTGCATGGCATGCATGTTCTGCATGCCACATGCGAATATACCCGTGTTTGCTAAACACGACTGTGGTGTCTAGTTCTTCTTCTGGCAACACAGAGCTTAAAAATGCTTCTAGTGCCAAACGCTTGGGCCAATTTAAGCCAAATTCAATCCAGATGACCACTGACCCAGCCCTCAAATAGGGTGTACACAGATTTGGGTTCAAGTGAATTTGAAGAGAAATATTAATTTTTTTGGTGCAAAATCTAGAAAACCCTTCTCCCGCAATTCAAGAGCTATAAGCACCAAAATGGGTCATAAGGACCCCTGAATCATGCTTCATATTGGGTGTACACAGATAGTGTTTCAAGGTCACCTGGGCAGAGATAGGGGGCATTTTGTGCAAAATCGGGTAGGGGGGTTCGGTTTTCGCTCGCTAAGCTCGTCTCGCTCGCCCTGTCTTAAGCCAGTATGAATGCAACTAACCTTGGGTCTGCAAAAGCCAGAATTTCTTTAGCTGGTAAACGCCTTACATTCATTTCGAAGAAAAGGTTATTAATTACTTTACAGGAGGATTAAAGACACTATCAGTGATTTGACAAATTTTTGTAACTTTGCAGGAATAGCTTTCAAATGCAGGATGGTCGGTAGAATATCATAAGTTGAGTTGCCAGCTGTAGGACTTGACAGAAAAGGAAGAAACGGGCAGTGTTCCAAGAGGATTCTCCATTCAAGTACGTGTTGTAGTAGTGGTCCGAACGGACAGTAACGACTACAATCTCCGATCTGTCCTTATTAGGTTTGCTTCTGGTCCTTATCATTGTAGGGTTGATGTTAGGCTTAACGGTACTTGTTAAAATACAAGCAACAAATCTGATTTTTGATGATTTTTTTTCGATTTGCTGATTTAGCAAATCACTGATAGTGCTTTAACAATCGATATTTATAGGCGATATTTGAATGGTTTCTAAACGTACCGTATGTAAGGTGGACAACGCCAAGGGGAGTGAAGCCCATTCAAAACAAGTCGTCCGTGCTGGGCGCTGACATTTTGAATATTCACGGAATAATTTTAGTTTGAGTGCTTGTACACACAAATAATGTCAATTCGATACAACCAATCCGGCAAATATCAGTTGTTGGATGTTGGGGTATTGGGTGGGTTAAATTTTGTCCTACCCATGGCACACAACGAATGAAATGACACGTCAGTCGTCTTGATTGAAATAAACCGCTCAATGAATACATCTTTTCACTAAGGGCGCATTGCATTATGGGAAAAAGAGTATCTGAGCACAAGATCTAGGGCTGCACTATTATTACACCTGGCCACCTCTAACACATACATTATCAATTGGTTATCACTAAGATTAGTGTATATTCAAAACGGCACCCACAGTATGTGGAAGAAGCGGAGGAAGCCATTGGGCTTTCTATTGTTGGTACTCTATGTTTTCTTGTGGTCGGCCAAAACAAAAAACATGCGAGACGATGATTTCTAAAGATGACGTAAAGCTTTAACTCCTCTATCTATATAAACCCTATTGGACAACTCCCGCTTCACCTATAATATAGTCCTGTACTTTATCTGTAGGGGGATTTACATTTTAATTGCCGCGATCCCTTCCAATTCCTTACGGTCAAGTCGCCCTTGGGTTGTTTGCATCGCTTGAAAGTTATTTTCTGTCGAGGTCCGGCAAATCACATTGAAAAAAAACAAAATAAAATTATTTTACTCTATTGATGAATGAAAAAAAAATCGTATTTACGGTTGCGGTTACAGTTCCCGGGGAAGGTTTAATTTAGATGGCTTATGTATGGCGGGTCTATGTTTTCTCCTTAGTCAGAAAATCGCGAAATAAAACAAAATGAATATCCAAGTTTGATTTTGTAGCGTCAAGCATGGTTAATAATAAGATTACAATCTTATTACATTGTATAAAAAAAAAAATTAAAATGAGAAAATTAAAAAGGACAAATCGGACATAGGTCTTCTGATTGGTAGATTGGTGCTACTTGTACTGGTGCATGTTATAAATTCCATACAAGTCAATGGAGGTCATTCAAGGGTCAAAGGTCAAACTTTCAAATGCTCCGATTGAGCTGAAATTTTTGCTGAAATGATCCTTATGACATCCTAAACATGTTGAAATATTTTTGAGATCAAAGGTCATTAAGAGGTCAAAGGTCATTTTTTTCAAAGTCTTCCGATTGAGCTGAAATTTAACTGAAATGATCCTTATGACATCCTAAACATGTTGAAATATTTGAGATCAAAGGTCATTAGGAGGTCGAAGGTCAAATTTTCCAAAATGCTCCGATTGAGCTGAAATTTAACTGAAATGATCCTTATGACAATCCAAATATGTTTAAATATTTTCAAGATCGAAGGTCGTTTAGGGTCAAAGGTCACTACCTCGACTGTGCTCAGATCTGTCTCCAGATAGATCTAGATATGGTTGGGTTTCAAAGCTAGGCTAGGTTTCGAAGCTGGGGCTAGGTTTCGAAGCTGGGGTTAGTTTTAGGCTTGGGTTTGAAGCTATCAGGCTGGTTTCATGGTCTTTGACCACAGCTATATCTAGTTTGATTTTAAAAATAAAACTTTTTCATGTCAAGAACCTGTTTTGGGGATAAAATAGAAGCAAAAAATGTCAAGAAAGAAATTGTCAAAATTCAAGCGTCAATGTTCATATTTCAGCTGGTATTGCCTGAAGGTGCATACTTTACATTTATGTTGAAGACAAGTTTAATTTCTTTTGGCAATTAATCTAAATTTCCATTAAAATCTATTTGCATTTTTTACAAAAATGGCTCATTTTAGAAATTCTCTGATTAAAAAAAGTAATAAAGGAGAAAAGATTAAGGTGTGCTTTCCATTTTTTCTTAAAATTTATAGTCTTACACACACATTAGAAAACAAATAACAAAGCTTGACACTAAGTTTGAAAAAATGATCCCCAGGTTGACAAAAAGTTGGCAATTACTGTGAAACGGGCCAGGACCATCCCACTTTTGGGAAGGAAGAAATGACACATAATGTGGCATACTTACCCGGGGATACTTGCATGGATCAAAAGTTGAATGTTCTTTTATTATTTTATCATTTGACAGTTAACATAAGAACACATAAAAAGGGGACCGACAGGCATAGGCTGCCAGGGCACAACAAAAGTGAGAACCACTGACATCCTCAGCCTGCTGGTCAAATATACAATACAAAATAAGAATGACAAATAAACAATTCATAAAACGCCAGAGAGGGGTACCTCCACATGCACACAATTGCACACACAACCAGCAAAGCACATAACCTCCCTCACCCACAAAACACACGCCACAACAAACACACATTAGCACATCCCCACATACATTCATACCATGCATCCACCCACATACACCTTAGAGAACACACACACACACACAATGTGCACACAATATCGCCATAAACAGAATGAAAACAATACTGCACTAAAAGGACTTACAGGGTGTCCTAAATAAGTGGTGCAAGCAGATAAACTCTGATTTATCAAAAACTGTTGAAATTCTTAATTTCATTTTCATGGAGGATTTTGATTAAACTCTTAATGTATAAATTGTGCAAATCCCATGACAAGCCGCCCAGACAAGCCAGAGATACGGATTATTAAAGGCCATTTGTTTTTCAACCAATGGGATTTACACAGTTAATATCATGTGTTGGTTCTGCTGTCGGATGAGCGATTTCCAACAAAGTTAATGTACTGCTGTATTCAAGACATGCCATTAAATATCAATAACTGAGGAACAACAAAATGCACACAATGTTAGTTTTTAGACTTATTAAATTGGCAAATAGGCAAGAAACACGCAATTTAAGCCTTCTGTTTAAATCTAAATAATTATGATCAGCACAACTTTGATCTAGTTTGTTATCTCTCCCTGTGCAGTTTTGTGTTAAATTTCATTGTGCTGAATAAAAAAAAATTGTAAACTAAGTGGCACATGTGTTTGAATATCATATCATAGTCACATTTCTTTTTACAAGAAAATAAATAGCTTGACATTAAAGTCCTTTGCTCGGCATGGATTGTGTTTGCCTGGCATCTCTTAAGAGGTGACTGAATTAAAAAAGAGGCAAATGGGTCAACTCATAGTGACAAAATGGTTGTTAATAAATGGGTGAAACTCAAAAAAACATTGGAAGGAGTCTGATAAAAAGAGGTTCAGTTAAAAGTCAATTGGTGCCAAATTGTGCGAATCAGGTACCCAGGTACTTGCCCGAAAATAACATCGGGTACCCGATACCGCGGCAATTCATTAGGTCACAACCCTAATACTATACTCTGTCCAGCTTGCAGTACGAAGTAGCGACGCGGTCATATACATTGTACCGACTTTCAGCGCACGTGTAGGCAAAGCACAAGAGCACTTGCAACTGAAAGGCGGCACTGTGTATACATGCATGTCATCACTTCATGCTTCAGATAAGACAAGTATATACCACTGTCCAAACATAATGCACAAATCACTATGCATTTAGGAGTCATCCAGTCAAAATGGGTAGGCCTAACTAAAAGCGTACGCACTAGTGATAACACAATCCCATTGCCCGACACTTTATTCATCACCTAAAATTATTCGGTTTCTGTTTATCCGCATGTTAAAGTCATTCTGTTTTACACATGCATCTCTTACCACAAGTGTGTGTGCGACGCGTACATGACTCACTGCATATGCTGCGGTATTGTTACATGCAATTGTGCCCACAGTATTCTATAACAATTTGTGGTGTGAAGAGTCTTGTCTATTTGGTGGTGAACCAAGTATAGCTTACTGAGGCCCAGGACTGGTCATGCCAAGCATCAGATCGCACACCATGAGCTACCATGGAGAACCCTGTTAGCAGTAGAAGCTGGATCAATTATAGTCCATTACCTTTATGCAGTGAGGTCAGTACTGTGAGATATGATGGTCGCACCAGTTTTAAAACTGGCGCACTGGCCTTTAGTACATGCCCGCACAAAGAAAAACACATCTTGACGGTCGTGCATAAAAGCTGCATCAAGGTTATGACATCATGACGAGATGGTCTCTGAAACCAAATTCATTTTATAGTCCAACCTGCTCTTTCAAGGTCTGCATTCAGCTGCATACAGGTTATGACATACATGCCCCACAAGATGGTCTCTTAACCAACATTTAAGTCAAAACTCTCTTCAATGTCGCAATAGTGTGCCTCTGTAGAGTACCCAAAATGCTAGCTGAGAACAGAGTCGTGACTCGAGGCAGGTTCAGTGCGTTTTTTTTAAAGCAGTATTGGGTTTGCGAGAAGGCAAGAACCCTCCCAGTAGTGGAAGTGAACAAAACACTAGGCTCCTTGAGTCGGCCAGTAGATGGGCTGCCTGAATGTGGTAGAAGGTAACCAACCCAATAATACCATGACGCAATGGAGTGCTTGTAAGGCATCCATGTAATATTCATGCAGTTTCAATTTAGCTGCCCATTGTTAAAAAGAAGTGTTAAGAGAGCTGCCCAGTTTTTGGGATAAGCCCTGGGTGGATAACTCACATTACATTGAGTAGCATATGTGCGAAGTTTTTGCCCTTTCTGCGACCCAGTGACCCCTAGGCCCTTTTAAATTTCCATCTATTATCCCATCCGGGTATACAATAAGGCCGACAAAAAAAGGGGAAAAACCCGTTTTACGGCGAGCGGACCACTTTAGAGTTCGGGTCGGTTCGGGCGACTTTTTTGCTTTTTAAATTTTTTTTTTTTTATGGAAGCTCAAAATGGCTAAAATAGACCCCCCAAATTGAAACATCAAGAAAAAGAAAAAATCTTTTGTTTTTTTATAAATTACAAATTTTCAAAAAAAAAAATGCATAAATTTGATAACTTTGGGCTAAAAACAGGCTTGATTTTACATGATTTTTGGAAAAAACTAAAAAAAAAAATCTGGAATAATGAAAAATCAGGGTCGGTCGGGCCCGTAAAAACAGGGTTTTATGTTCGTCGCCTAACTACCTTTTTTATTTGGTAGCCAAGACCTCTTTAGCAGTACCAATATCCAATGACCTTGGTTGTTTTTATTCAAATATGTATTTCTTGTAGGCGCTTTTTGGAAGCAGCAAAGTTGAGAAGTATGAGATATTTAGTGTCCACAGAAGAAAAGTTAGTGGCCGTATGTTTGAAGTGACAGTAACCCCAACATCTCATTACTTATGGGCTTTAAAATTCAGCAAAGATGCATGTATAGTTTTAAAACATCATGAGGCCATCTGTCATTTCAAAGGTTCAAATTTGCTGTCTAGACCTGTACAGTTCACAAAATCCTAAAATAGCTTAGTGCAGTGTGTTTAATCACTGAATCTCAAATGTGTATCACTGGGGTGGTTTTGTTGAGATTATAGGGGGGTTAGGATTAAAAAGGCTAGCTAGTTCAATTTTCCGGGTGAAGTCCTACTAAAGACCCCTATTTATGGGAAATTTTCACCACAAGACCTATATTAATTAGAAAATTTGCACAAATTTCAATAAAAAAAGACCCATTTTTTTTGGAATTAGCAAATTTGTAACAAAAAAAGAACCCTGGGCCCACAAAACAAGGGTTTAACTCATGAATAATCCATGAGTGAACCCTAATGAGCAATGGGTTTCATTTCACCAAATATCCACAAAGCATGGAGGGAGTGCTTAAAAGGGTGCACGCATATAATTAAATCATTCCATTTCCATGTCAGAGAGATTAAGCTTAATTTAAGCAACAGACGGCAAACCACCGATGGATCTGCATTGCTGTGTTCACACCAGCGTGGGAGGAAACAGAAAATTTGTTGCTTTGGGATGGATTATGTTGTGCATGATCTTTCCAGGATGTACATGATTATGTTAGTTGTAAGCGCCGCTAAGCACTCGCCTATCAATGTTTGTGGTTACAGCACATGCGGGCCCCCCCATTGTTTGCACAGGGCGTAACGACTTTGCAAAGGGGGGGGGGGGGGGCCAGAAGGGGGTGCCGAGCCATTTTTTGACGGGGGCAAAAGTTGAGTCCTCTTCATGGACACTGTACAAAAAGTCAGTTATTTGGGGGGGATTGAGGGGGGCGGCAACGTCGGAGAGTATGGCACGAAATCATGCTCAAGGACCATGACCAGTCTTATATCTCAAAGGCAGATATTCAATATTTTTATACTCAAGTTTATGCTTTCAATCTCCAACTTGCTAAAAATACAAATTAAAACATTAAACTAAGTTAGTTTGTTCCTGGAGTGGGATAGGATTCGAACCACGACCTTTAGATAACAAACGAGTGCCCCCCAGACACACGCAACGCAATCCGAGCCAGCAGGAAGTCTTCGTTTCTTTTGTATACGTCCAATATAAACATAACGGAATAAAGCGAACACATACCATATAATGAATTAGAACCCCAGAGACGCGTTGAAAAATATAGGCTCCTGGCGCATGATTTGGGGCCAAAACAATCTCCAAGAATCTTGCGGGGCGGGGTGGTGGGGGGGGGCGGGGGGGCTGGAAAGGGTTCCGTTCGGCGGGGGGGAGGGGCCGGTGGCTTGCAGCCCCGACGTGGTTACGCACATGGTTTGCACAACCAGGTGAGAATGAGGAGCGAGCGCTAGAGTATACTGCAATAATCAAACAACAAATTGGCCAGTATTATGAGTTCTTATGTGCCCATTGGCCCACTATAAAAGTACTGTGAACGAGACTAGGTCAATCGGTCTCAGAGGGAGCTTCTGCCCTGGGCTGGATGTGAGCAGTGCTGGCGACCACGAGTGCAAAAGCATTATTTAATCCAAACGTTAAAAAAAAGATGATCCGTTTACTCTGACTACACATAAAGCTTGAGACAAACCTAAATAACAAACAAAAGGGTGGCTGATTGAAAAATGGAATGACATACGCTGCTAACTTAGAAAACTACTGGAGAGAGTCCACGAATATGTTACACGCAGCTTGTCGTATGAGTGCAGAAGAAAAATTAGTTGCTTGGATTTACGACAGATTACAAGTGAATTGTTCAGTCAGTTGTCACACATGTTAGTGGGTAAGAGAAGAGCTCACTATATAGCGCTAACCTTTTAGAACTTCAAATTTACATTGTGTGACCATGGTAAGGCATTAAAATATTTTGTCTTGATGAATGGCAAAAAAATCTGAGGGTGGTTGGTCAGTCTTGTTTTTTCCCCAAAAAAATATTGTATCTGAAATTCAATGACCTAGCAAAGATCTTTTATTTTACTTCAACAGTGTAGTTATATTGTTGTCTTGTTTTGACATTTTGTGTCTTTGTGTTGGTAAAAAAGGTTTTTTTTTTTGTTGATGATTCAAATCATGTGTTGGTTGGCAGAATTTTTTTTATTTTGTGCTAGATAATTACACAAACTGGTTGATTTAAAAAAAATAGAGAACCATACTCTAAATGTGAAAAACATGACAAATGAACAATCTAGCAAAACAGGTTATCTTTATGCCTGTCTATTGTATTTGTAACATATATTATCAGCTTATTTCTACTCTGCATTTTTAATTTCAACATAACCCTAAGACACAACCAAATCTCAGAAATCCCACAGCACTGAGTGAGAAAAATGTACTGAGCAGGGATGCAAATTCAACGAGAATCACAGAATCGATTCTCGCAGCATCCAGATATGAGAATCAATTTCTCCCATTGAATTGTGTTTCGTCATTTCAAATAAATTTAATTCTTGCAAACTCATGCAGATGAATTTGCACGGATCCGTGCTAAGTCCAGGATGTAGTGATGACATCATCAAACGAAGACACATATGGGCATGAAATTGCTGGGAGGGCCAGCGACACCGTCGTAGAGTGGTATCCCGGGTCATGGGACTGGGGCCTGAAGGGCCCTGGGTTCGAGTCCCACCCGAATTTGAGACTTTTCTTCTTTCCCTCTTCCCTCATTCGTACTATATCTTGTTCGTTCTCGTTCATTCGTACCAAACATACTATACCTAGACTAATGGTTCAGATGGTATAAAAATCTCAAATTTTTTGATTAAGTTGGGGGAACGAGGCTAATAATCAAAACATGCCCCTTTAACCCAAAAGGCCAAAAGGGGGACCTCAGAAATAGTTTGTTTCCTAGATGATTGAGATTTTTGTCATTTGGCTCTCATTTATGGAAAAGATAAAATGTTGATCCACATTGATAGAAATTTGACTTGGGCTAACATGCACTAAAGCAAACCAGAAACTGATAATAAAACTGATTTTCTTACAGGAATCGATCAGGGATATAGCTACGCGGTCGGCAGTGGTCGGCCATGACCAGCACTTGCTCTCACGGACCGGCACAGAAGGTCATTTGGGAGGTTGCCGACCGGCATTTACTTAATTGAAATGAAAAATTACCACATAAATTGCTAAATAAACTCATAGTTTGTCCATGCAGTAAATTTTAAATTTACAACCGGCACTCGGAGTAGCCTAGCTATAAACCTGGAATCGACCAAATAATACAGGGAGAAATCCTCACAAATATCAGTTATGTGAATGTAAATATCTTGGTACAAGACACAACGTTATGGTGAAAAACCTCACAAATTAAATACCAGTACTGTGAAAATAGAACTCTATTCACAAAGGAAACACCACAACATGTAATCAATCTAAACAAATTATGCCATTATTGTAATGTGTTATCGCAGAAGCTTTTGATAGAGAACAGTAAAAAACATGAAATGACACATTCATGAGAGAGACAAGAAATAATTATGCACAGCAACTAAACAAATGTAAGTTCTACAGGAGGAAATTTAACCCAATTCTGTAACATCATTGTCTCTCAATCTCTTCACTTTCAGATATGGAACTCAATGAGAAGAAACCATGGAGAGTGCTGAAGCCACTTGTGTGCAAATACTGTACACAGGAATTTTACAACATACAATGGTACCTATCTCATGTTCACCGCCATGAGAGGAGAATCAAACCATATTGGTTTAACACAGAGAAAACTTCTGATTTGACGAATGTAGCAGGAAATTTGTACAAATTTCATTACTGTGCGAACAAATGTACCATTGCCTTTTATAGAAACTATAGAAAACTACCTGAGTCGACACATAGGGGAAAGAAATCTTACAAGTGTCAGCACTGTGACAAGAAATTTGTTGATTCTTGGTACAAGAAACACCATGAAATGATTCATACAGGTGATGCACCTCACAAATGTCAGTACTGTGAAAGGAGTTTTATCTCAGCTCGAGATAAGGGATATCATGAAATGTCGAGACATACGGGTGAGAAACCTCACAGCTGCCAGTACTGTGAAAAGAGATTTGCTAGTGCATGTTACAAGAAAAAAACATGAAAGGACACATACAGGTGATGCACTTCACAAATGCCAGTACTGTGAAAGGAGTTTTATCTTAGCTAGAGAAAAGAGATATCAAGAAATGTCGAGACATACAGGTGAGAAACCTCATAGATGCCAGTACTGTGAAAAGAGATTCATTACTGCTCGTTCCAAGGAAAATCATGAAAGGACACATACAGGTGATACACCTCACAAATGTAAGTACTGTGAAAGGGGTTTTATCTCAGCTGAGAGTAAGAAAAACCATGAAATGAGACATACAGGTGAGAAACCACACAGATGCCAGTACTGTGAAAAGAGATTTCTTAGTGCTAGTTACATGAAAAAACATGAAAGGAGACATACAGGTGATACACCTCACAAATGTAAGTACTGTGAAAAGGGATTTGTTAATATTAGTCACAAGAAACAACATGAAATGATACACACTGGTGAAAAACCTTACAAATGTCAGTATTGTGAAAAGAGATTTAGAAATGCCACTCACAAGAAACAGCATGAAATGACTCATACAGGTGAAAGACCTCACAAATGTC
>JAMKCH010011800.1:0-103407 GCA_023653785.1 Ophioderma brevispina | reverse complement strand
TAAACCTTCGGAACGTTTTGGTAATGGTCGACAATTCGATTCTGTGCAATTTGACAGAAATCGATCCTTAAAAAATCTTTTCTGTACTTTAAAGTCGAGATGGGTGTTTTTTTGTGAATTACAGGAAAAGCGGACGTACCGTCCACTTAACTATGATCTCAATGGGTTCAAGTATAAAAGATATGTGCTTAGTGGGATAAATCGCACTGGCTACTGACAACCACTGTTCTCTGACCACTGCGGGCGCGCTACGTGACCTGAATTCATTGTTATTCAGTTTGTCCCACTCGGCAATATTAGCATGTTAGTATGAGGAGGGGGGTCGGTTGGATACTGTCGTGAAAAAACATTGTTTCTAAGTACAGATTATCAGACATACTACAATGTATGATATTTCCGATAGGTAAGCGCTGGAAAATGTCAATATTAGCAATATTGACTGCTCATGAGGGAAATGGTTTTGCCAAAATATATACCCGATGGGTGGTAAATGGAGATTTGTGAGCATACTATTTCCCGAGACGAAGGTCGAGGGAAAATAGTGGCCCACGGTTCTCCCGACACCGAGGTGGCATTTCGTCATTTGAAAAACTTTTTTTTAACCCCCCCAAGTCTCAGACGAGATCGCTGCACCGCAACTCAAGCCTAAGTCAAGATACCAATGCGGGGAAAAAAGTTCCCATAAAATGAACTGTTTCCCCGTGATGGGGGAATTAGAGTAGCTTGGTATGGACCTTTGTTACCTCCTGTGAAAATTTTGGGGAACTAGTGTTCAAATTATTTTATGTCACGTGATACAGTATTCCACCAAATCAAATGACATGAAATATTTAGTGGGTATATAAAAAACAATATATTTGGGGCTGGGATGTTTGATCGTTTGTCGTACAGGTATATCTATGTTCGTTTTAAAAAAAAATCCACATATCTTTTTAAAAAATAATATATTATTATTTATTTGCTTTATAACAATATCTGGGAATTGGGTTATGAAATACACGATAGTTGACTCTATTGAACACTGTTAGTTGGGTACTTAGCGACACAGTTCTCATGTGAGTATGCAAATTCTGGATATAAACGAATTGTGGTACACAAGTACTTTATAATGGATAAATAAAAAAATATGGGAAAAAGGGAAAGCACTTGCCACACCCTTTCATGGACCCAGCTTGGATTTCAAGGTTACACAGGGGTACACAGTAACATGTTCCGATGTGTGAAATCATTCAGATTCAAGCAAGGGGTGGTAGATGGATGGATAGGTTAATATTATCGTTTTTTTTTAAAAAAAGGTATTTTCAAAATTGTCATTTTGGGCTAACAAAATACAATGAGGTGTGCTTCTTCTTTCAAATTAAATATTTCAACCCATATTATAAGAGTTGCTTCCAATTACCAAGTTGTTCGGTTTGTACAGGACGGGATTAAAGGGTCCCAGGAGGAAGGAAATGAGATGACTAAAGCTACTCTAACCTTTTATGAGACATTCCCTTCCAATAACAGGGCCAGAAAAAAGCTGACACTACCAGTTAGTAGATTTAGGTTTTCAGCACAGTGTCATGAATAGATTCACACCAGCACCTGGAAATTTCTATTATTCTTGAAAATCAATGATACCACACATGATGTCATCACAACCCTAATATTGAATGCTTCTGGTCCCCCTCTTTGTAGACTGACACAAACAAACACAATTCTATTTGCAGTTCCAGGGACCCACATTTAACTCTCGCATAAAGGGGGGTGGTTAGGGTGTGCAGCAGTATCAGGTTGAAAGATGGTCTTAGAATAGAATGTTTACCAAACAGCGACCAGAATTACATTTTTCGATCATGTTAAAATCGACCATTGGGTTCCATAACAAGTAATGGCAATTTGTATCGCCACTGTTATGACGTCTCGTAGACGGCTAGGTCAGAAATAAAAAAAACCTTTCAAACACAAATAAATGAGCCTTGTGCACAAATGGCTAAATTATAATATAATAACAGTTTTGAATGATCTTTACTTGATTTGGTTCAAGATTTGGTATGTCAAAACAAATGTACATATACAGCAATTAGTTAAGATTACTACTTCTGGCTTACTATGTCCTGTGTTGAAAGCGTTGCAGTTCAACGCTTATAGTCCTCACAGCGAAGACTTCCAAAATGACAGCGCACAAGTTCATAAACAAAACTCCTCGTATTATATTCCCAGGAAATCTTCTCAGTCCTTAAGTAATCTTGTCCAGCAGTTCAAGACGTAAAGGTTAAATTAAGTCCCGCGACGATATAAATCCACAGTATATCAGTCCAAGATAATCACCACCGATTTCATCTGTCCAACAATTTTGGAATCCTATTTGATTCCCAGCACTTTCGCTTCAAAGACGACAGTAGAAATTACAGCAACTCTGGCTCACATGGAATTGAACATATAATAAATCCTGGCAACTGTGTGTGAAGCATAAAATCTACCATTATTGTAGATAAAACTAGCTATCCTTACTGTATAGCTGATTACAACGAGACGGCGAGACTTAGCTCAAATCTCCTAATATAATCCTGACGTCACAAAATCCCAGTCTAAAAATAGACATTAATCATTCTTATGCATAAACAGAACCTTGCACCATCAATCAGATTTCACAATCCTAATTACATCACTTCATATATATAACTTGTGGGGGAATTCCCAGTCGCAATGTTTTGTCTTTTAAAGGCATAAACAAGCTGAGTCAGATACTAATTTTAGCATTCTTGGAATCCCCCCTTCCCCCCTATTGTTCAATCTAAACAAACAGGTGCCCTTAGCAAAAAAACAACTAAGGGTATTCCCCTTTCTCTCTTTATAGTAAACAAAATACTTGTCCTGTGAGAAATCTTTTTCTCAAATAAAATTGAGGAAATAATAATCTTCAAAAGCCCAATCAGAAAAATGGAGGCCATATAAACACACCAGCCATTTTTCCAAAAATTCCCATAATTGAAGGCAAAGGCCCTCTCATGTATCTATTCAACATTTGTGTTGAAGTATGTTTTCTGTATCAGGGGTTTAATAAACAAGTTTTGAAAACTGCAGAGTCCAGGCATTTACATGCACCGTTATTTTTCCAAGATGTCGACACCTCATTGCAGAAACGCTTATATATCTTACTTTACAAGTCTAGTGAGATGATTTTTTGTGGTCCAAAAATAAATGTTTCGGATCAAGGATTCAATACTAAATATTTCCAAAACTGTCAGACCAATATAAAAGTGATGGCAATTTGCATTATGCAATAAGAGAGTATAAGGTTTTTGTCAATAAGAGGTCAGCCATCTTGAAAAATGCCCTGACCTAGTCTTGATTCATTCGATTTTAGGATCGTTGCGACTTCAAAAATGATTGCGTTTGCAATTGTCTTCAAACGTCACCAGCGATAAAACCTTATTTAAAAAGATAGATAGAATAACAGGAAAAGAAGATTTTTGAGGATATGTTTTTTTGATCGGTTGCAGAAAACCTACCGTAAACGTTTCGAAGGTTTATTGAACAAACTATAAAAGAAAACAAACAAAAATATGAGCATGGCATGCTATCGCAAACGTCCCTAGAATATCATACTTTGATTTTATTCGTGTACGAAAGAAAATACTGGCACGATAGAAAATACTAAATCATCATCTTAAACATATTGGACGGCATATTCTGCTTATTCACTCAGGTGTGATTCTAATAAATTTTTTTATTTATGTCACGGCTAAGCTGGGCATTCACAGCAGTTGGGTCATTCCATGCCAATTCACCAAATCGAGTACAATATCACCTACGATGGATTTCTTTCTTTTTTGGTTTTTGTATTGTGAAAGATATCATGAAACACTAAAATCCTGAAAATCTTGTCGTTTTCACGCTACAGCAATTTAAATTGACGGGGGGGGGGTCACCTCAAAAACATATACCGGGTGTGTGACATTCAATATTCAGAGGGTCATAAGTTAAAGAAACTACACCCCATTCAACCTTAGCCGTTTGGATTACCTGTTGCTGCAAATTGCAAAAATATGATCAGAAAAAATGCACCTGCTCCAATTTAAAAGTTACAGGGCATCAAAATGGCTCAAAAACCACTCTGACCATACTTTGGGGGGGTCATAAGTCAAAATGGACAGAGATTAATAAACTTCCAAACCTTTGGGCGGGTTGGAAAAAAGTAATCCTTTAAAGAGACACTGGCACATTGAAAATAGTGCGCCATCAAGGATTTCAAAATGATATTTTTGCATGGTTGTAAAGCTTTTTAATTACAAAAGCCTCAACCGAAATGATTAAGACCAAATCAGCTTCCTTATGGGTGTAAACGGAACGATTTTGTATTTAACGTCGCCCGGCGACGCGGAAATTCAGCAGACGTCGAAAAATGGCGTTTAACACAAGAACCGCGCACGCCGTATGATGGTTTCCACGCTATTTACACTGTTTGACCGGTTTCGATACCTTTGTGGTTTTAATATCGAGTGAAGTACGAGTCAAAAAAAATATTCATGTAATATACACATTTGTTGATTTTAAAGTTAATGGAAAACTTAAAAGTTGGCATACAAAATTTTACCTGGATATCTTTATCTCATATCAAAGTCCCTTATCTGTTTGGGGGTGTATGTTAGTTTTATGTGTAAAAATATATCTTGATCTTCCAAGGCCTAGACTATCATTTGAGAGGCAAATTGAAGAATTTCATTATTTGTGAAAATGTGCCAAAGTGCCGCTTTTAAGTACTACCCTGGTCAATATTATACTTGAATCAGGCTTCATTGGAAGAGAATTAGCTGTCGCAAAAGCGGAAAGGTCCAATTTTTAACTTTTAACTTAACCCCCTAAAAATCAATGGTCAGCATTTGGCACCCAAATTCTGAACTTGAAATATTGTTTCAGAGGGCCTCCTTGGCTGAAGGCGTGTGTAAAGTTTCAACATGGTGTCCTAAACCGCCTTGTAGGGTAAACAGGCTTTAAAGAAATTAAACTTTCAACTAATATCACGCAAAATTCCATTGAAATGTACATGTACAAAGAATCTGAACTTTGCAACTGGGTATTCAAGTTGCAGTTTTAAAAAGGAATTTATTACATAAATTCTATCGGCACAAATAGAATGAAATATTCCTAAATAAGACGTACCAGTTGGTTTTCATGGTCATTGGAGTATTCCTTGCGAAAACAATCCAATTTATTCAGACCACATGTCACGGCTGATAACAACGCATCATGGAAGCTCCTGCATCTTTCTTCCCTGTGCTATATTACATTATCAACTCCGGCCGAATCCGAAACATAAGCCAGCGTGATATATTTAAAGCTTAGCTATCACCAGCCTAAATTTGGAATTTTAATAAATGTTACTTTTTGACTTATGCCCCCAAGTATGGTCCAAGTGGTTTTTTAAGCCCTGTTGACCCCCTGTAATTTAAATTGGGCAAATTGTGCATCTTTTCTGTGATCACATATTTTGCCATCTGCAGCAAACGGTTATCCAGAATCCCCAATTTGAAGGATCGGATGGTGTATTTCTTTACTTATGGCCCTCCTGAATATTTAACTTCACACCGTACATGTTTTTGAGGTGACCAAACCGCCCCCCTCAAAATTAACATTGCTGTAGCGTGAAAACGAAAAGGTAGAGAGCTCAAATTTTGCAAGATTTCAGTTTCTCATGAAATAATCTTTCACTACAAACATACAAATACACCAACAAAGAAAGAATCCACGAGGTGATGGTGTAATCGATTTGTTGAATTTGGCTGGTCTGACCCAGTTATCTAATTAGTAACGCTGACGGAATGGTCCAAAGATAGCGATTGAAACCTCCTTTTTTAAACTCTCCAAGTCCTAAGTTTGATTGCTAACCATGATCATCCAGGCAGGAAGGGCATTCCACAGAAAGGGAGAGTGTAGGCTTTCTATTGGGAGGGCCAATTTGCAACATTGGACTTTTCAATCAGGTCTGAGACCTGACTGGCCCCTAAGGCGAGATCAACTGAAGCAGCTCAGGTAGCAATTGGCTGATGCTATCTGGTGGCTTGTTCCTAAACTGGCGGTGGAAAAAGTGACAATTCCCAACGCCCTGCGATGACTCATTGGTTGGATGTGATGAGTGGCGAGCTCACTCTCGTCTGCTACCAATATTGAATGCCTACGTCTCTGGATTGCTCTAGTTTGGATAGTGAAGGGGTGGCACTGCATAGAATGAATTGAGAAGTTTAATCAATGCTTTAACAGGTGGATAAACTGAGCAATAAGATTATTCACAATAGTTTTTATTCAAATTAGACATCTTATTCCAATAGGATGGTGGATTCTACATTTAAATAATAACGGCATGATTTGAGTGCAAATTCAAAATTCCCGTATTTTAATCTATAATCGTGTTAATGAAGTACTGGCACGAGACAAGATGGTTGGTCAACATTTGTCGCCCATACAAAGGAAGGACGTTTGTGTTTTCAGATATGCCGAAACTGGTCATAACATTACTCTGAACAGGCAGGAATGTAGATTAAGATTCCACAGAAATCCTCATTGCAAGAAGACAATCTTGAACAAGTACCGTGAAACGGGTACAAGTCAAAAATTTGAACACGAGTCGCTGTGGAAGGCGGAGAACCGTCCAAACTTCACAGAACATTGCAGACATCAGACGGACAAATTTGCAGACGTAACAATGTGCCACACATCCGGATCCACAGATCAAGCTTTAACAGGATTAACCCGCTTAGACCTGAAATTTCACCCATATAGAATGCAAAGAAGGCATTCTTTCCCAGTAGCAGACTACCAACGCAGAATAACCTTCTGTCAATGGCTCAACACAAGGCCTGCAAGGTTTTTAACTGAACTTATAGTTGGGGACGAGGCAACGTTCAAGATGAACGGACATGTCAGCAATACAATGTGAGGCACTACACAGACCATTAACAACCCCCCAGAGACTTTGAGACTTTAAAGAAATAAAATGAAAAAGAAAATGAAAGAAGTATTGATTATTTCTTTCATGTTCTGTCTGTTTCACTTTATTACAAAACTTGGAAGTGTCCATTGACATGTGTTACATAATCGCTTATTTCTTCAAAACTACTGAACCGAATCAAATGCTCTTTACATTAAAATAATGATAAGTAATTGTGGTTTAAGATTCTATTTAAATTTATCAAATGTGATACTCACTTTTGAAGTTATGGTCACCAATAGATAGGGTGTAATTCTTTCTGAGACACCCTGTACACAGAATTCTGAACTTTGCAACCTGGGTATTCAAGTGCAGTTTTAAAGGAATTTATTGACATAAATCTATCGGCACACATATAATGAAATATCCCTAAATAAGACGTACCAGATGGTTTTCATGGTCATTGGAGTATTCCTTGCGAAAAAAATCCAGATTATTCAGACAAATGTCACGGCTGTACAACAATCATGGAAGCTGCCATCTTTATTCCCTGTGCTATATTTACAACGCCGCACGCAATACCGAAACAGAAGCCAGCGTGATATATTTAAGATTAGCTATCACCAGCCTAAATTTGGAAGTTATATCACTTTTACTTTTTGACTTATAGCCCCCAAAGTATGGTCCGAGTGGTTTTTAAGCCATTGTTTACCCCCTGTAATTTTAAATTGGGGCAATGTGCATCTTTTCTGTTCACATATTTGCAATCTGCAGCAAACGGTTATCCAGAATCCCAAGTTTGAAGGATCTGAGGGTTGAAGTTCTTTACTTATGGCCCTCTGAATATTTAATTTCACACCGGTACATGTTTTTGAGGCGACCCCCCTCAAATTTAACATTGCTGTAGCGTGAAAACGAAAAGAGGTAGAGAGCTCAAATTTTCAAGATTTCAGTTTCTCATGAATATCTTTCAATACACCAAAAAAGAAAGAAATCCACGAGGTGATGGTGTAATCGATTTGTTGAATTGGCATGGAATGACCCAGTTATCTAATTAGTAACGCTGACAGATTGGTACCAAGATAGCGATTAACCTCCCTTTTGAAACTCTCCAAGTCCTAGTTTGATGCTACCTCAGCAGGAAGGGCATTCCTACAGAGAATGGGAGAATGATCTTCTGTGGGAGGCCAAGTTGGACATTGGGACTTTCACAGCAAGGTCATGAGACCTGACTGGCCGCCTAAGGCGAGGATCAACTGAAAGCAGCTCAGGTAGCAGCTGGCTGAGGAGATCTGGTGCTTGTCCATAAAACATGCGGTGGAAAACAGTGACAATTCCAACTGCCCTGCGATGACCAAGTGGTTGGATGTGATGAGTGGCGAGCTCACTCTCGGGGATACCAATGATGGATGGCAATACGTCCTGGATTGCATCTAGTTTGGATAGTGAAGGTGGGTGTTGCTCCACGCCATGCTGAGCTTGCATATTCCATGTTGGATCGAACCATGAATTTATATATAACAGCCCTATCAGTTGTAAGTTGTACATTGGTAAGCATTCCAAATATACCCAGGGTAAAAATAGAGACGCTTCTTTGTGAAAATATCCTCGTGTCAAAGTGATTTTAAGCCCTTTTCGTAATGATGCAGGAGTAGGTTTGTTAATAAAGATATTGTATACAGTTAGTGAAACAAATTGTCACTTTGTCATTCAAAGCAGTTAATAACTCGCATTTGGACGGTTTAGGATGATCTTGTTTTATAGTGATACAACCAGGGGTGCATAAAGTAATTTTTTCCTCAGGAGCAAGATTTTTTGCCTATCGATTTCCTCAATGTGACCGGTCTTCTTCTCTTCCTCTCCCTTCCCCTTCTTAAAATGGACATAAACCACACGTGAAATGTTAAAAATAACCAAATGAGTATGGTGTTGTGTTTGTTTTCATTATATAGTCATGTGCATAATTTTCTGAGTGGGAGGACCACAAAGGTAGTTTACCATAAACAAGACACAACATTAAGCAGGTGAGGTGCAGGGGCCCATCCTATAGGCCCGGACTTGGGCCCTTGAAAGGGATCATGCAGGGGCATAGTCCCAGCAGGGTTCCATGCCGGAGCCCCCAGAAACTTTTGCATTTAAGATATTCAGAACCTTCAAGATGGCCATTTTTGAAGAACTAGAAATACTTCTTCTTGTCGGATTTGTCCTCTATCATTTCACCTCCCTTAATTCCTCATAATAATGGACCGTCCACGGACTGGTTGACCTCAATCCTTGTCCTCACCTGTGTTGTGAAGCTTGTTGACTTGATCACTGATGGTCAACTCAGTAAATCATATCATAGTAAGCAGGCCTACTTCTTTTTCCTCAAAAACTAACAATATAGTGTGAAAATCATGGTTCCTCTTTTTCTTCTGCAAAAAGATTTTTTTTAATTGTTTAGCTTTAAGGTTAATATTGACTTTTTGGTTCTGTTTTAATTCTTTCAAAATCTGTCTGTGTTTAGACTTGTATTTCTTTTCCTCTTTATGTTTTCCACATTTAATTTTTTAAACCATCGGCACTAGTTCCTCAGCATGGACTGACTTACCTGAGCAACGTTATAAGCCTTCAAAATATTGCACCCATATCATGCACTAATTTTCTGTCTTTGATATCTAAAATCCACATGTTTACAAACCACTTTCATTTTCCTTTGTTCACATTTTTCCTTAGGTTTCTTTTCTTTTATAATTTTCCTCAAGTTTCATTTCCTCACATTTCTCCTATGTTTCTTTCCCTCACATTTATTATCCTAGTTTCTTTTCTACAATTTACTGGATTTATTTTCCTCACATTACCCCCAGATTTCCTTTCCTAACATTTCCCCTGGGTTTCTTTTCCTCTCATTTCTCCTACATTCTTTTCCTCATATTTTTGCTAGGTTGTTCCACTCACATTTCATCCAGGTTAATTTCCCCATACTTCTACACTTTTTCCCACATTTCTCCTAGGTTTTCTTTCCCTCACATTTCCTCTAGGCTTCTTTCCTCACGTTTCTCCTAGATTCCTTTTTCCTCACATTTCCCCAATATTTCTTTTCATCACAGTTTTTCTAGGTTTCCTTTCCTCACATTTCCCCTGGGTTTCTATTCCTCCGGTTTCCTTACCTATAGAGTTCCTCTCACCTGCGGAAATGGCTATTAAGAGAACTCTTTGCCCATTCCATCTTTTCTCCGTCGTTCCTATATTTCGGTTTCCTTATTTTCCTCTTTGTCCCTTTTCTTCAAGTTTTTCCCTTTCCTTTATTTTTTCCCTCAAGATTTTTCGGCTTTCATTTTTGTACCCTCTTGTCTCATTTCCTCAATTTGAGCTCTCATTTCCTGTGAGCGGCGCTCGCAGCTCCTGCACTTTTTGCACCCCTGGGTACAACTTTAACAGATAGAGCAATGGACTTGTAATTTCTAATTAATTCTGGTGCTACATAGATTTTTTATATATGAAATATATTCCTTTGTTTTGGGTTATGTATTTTTGACTAATATACATTATTTGTACTGGCTTATGTTAAGATCCGACCATAACTAGATATGCCAACGTGAAAGGATCAGACACTACACGAAAAAACAAACAAACCAAAAAAAAAAAAAAAAACACATTTTTAGATCGTTCGATGCAATCGGCAAGGCCTTACATTTAAGACAAGTCTTAAACGGGGTGACAGATGAGGTCAAAGGTAATTCATGGCCCGGGGGCACTCAACTTTTTTTCAGGTAGGGATGTGCGGCCCCAATTTCCGAACTTGGGGGCTTGTGAACTGATTTTGTATCCGAAAGGTAGGGGCTTGGGAACTTAAATTTTGAGAAATTTGCAGACTTGGGAGCCGAAATTTTGCTAAAATTCAGCTTCTGAGGGCAAAATTTGCTGAAAAGGGGACCTTAAGAACTGATTTATGCTTCAACTGGTGGTCTTGGGAACTGCTGGAGAGATGCGAAAAGGGGGTCTTAAGGGCCGCACATACCCGTACCTCTTTCCAATGTCAGTGCCCCCGAGATTCATGGCTCACTTAGGGTCAATATATTGCTCACTTATTGTAGCTTTTTAGTTCAATGATGGATCATGTTCATATGCTTATACATTGGGATACAATGAGACGAGGGGTTCTGTGGGGTAAAAGATGGGAAGGTCAAAGGTCATTCAGGGGTCACTCAAGATCATTATATTGCTCTCTTATACTTTGACCACATAATCGCACGACCTATTTGGTACCGCTGTCCCCCGGGGGGCCAGTTGTATTCAAAGGTGGATATGATGCGTGAACATGGACTTCCGAAATGCACCCTAAACAAGTATTTCCACCGACTAAAACATACCCTAAGCAAGCATTTTTGTGTTTTTGCTCACCATAAACACGTCTTTTTGTCAGTTTTTGCTACCGTAGTGAGCAATGCATTGTGTTGATAATATACCATTATTATCTGGCTTTGCCCATGTTGCTTTACTTCCAAATTACAATATTTTTGATGATTTTGATCTCGCGTGCATCACAATTTCAGGGTTATGAAAAAACATACCCTTTTCTCCATATTGTGCTGTTTTTGACACCCTAATCAATGTACGCGAGTACATCGCCTGTTGGGAAAAAAAGACCCTTTTTACGAGTTTTCTTGTTCACGCATCATATCCACCTTTGAATACAAGTGGCCCCCCGGGCGCTGTCCCTATTTTGTTATTAAACAAAAGGTTTAAGGCTATTCCAAAGGAACGTTGATACATTTCTTACATGACATTTCACTTCCAACTGTAAACTGATGTACCTGCCTCAAGACCGTTTATATTAGTTATGCTGTACAATTAAAGACGGTGTAGGCGAGCAAGAACGAAAACACACATCAAAAGTGGAAACAGTTTGCAGTCCAAGCAAGACGCCTTAGAAGTAGTCATCGGAGGTGTAGTAGGCATGGGCGGTGTGTTTTCAGGCGTTAGACGGATTTTGTAATCGTACTCGACCATTGTTGTCTTACTCATCATCCAGTCATAGCTTTCATTATTATCATCAAGAGCTTCTAAAGCAGGGCCCAATTCTGTGCGTATGCGCTGGTTGTAAGCATTGTACCAATCAATCTGTCCAAATGAAATCAAAGAACAATAATGAACCTATAAATTTATAACGGCATCGATTACTACAAGGCGTTAAATGTCCATGACCCGATCGCTAATAGCCTCGTCCCCAGAAGCCCCAGATTTTACCGGAAGTGGTCAATATTTTGGTATCAGAAGAAATCTACTATTTTTCTCATTTACCCTGTGAAATCTTAGAGCCAAATGATGTTTGGTTTGGATGTTATGAGCGAAAATGTGCCCCATTTTGGTCGACCAATATCAATGTGACATAGTACTCTATGGGGCTTACAAAACACATTTTTAGCTCTCGCATCAAAACGGATTGAAATATCGGCGAGAAACTTTACAGATGGGGTTTTGGAGTGAAGGCCAATCTATCAAGATGAAAACTTCATAACCTTAAATTGGGCCATCCCCCTTTAACTAAATAAATAAAACCTATTTTAATGATTTGCTTCAGATAAAATATAGTTTTTTTTGTTAAAACAATAATTTTGCTTGCAGTGTAAAAATCAACAGTCAATTAATTCAGCATGTCCAGTATGAATGTATGACAAAATGCTTAACTACATCATGAAAAACAGCTTGATCAGCACAAAATTATGTTTACATTAATTTACCTCTCTGGGTGAAAACATTTCAAAATTTATCAGCTTCGGCTCCAACGGAACAAGTGAGCACATTCTCCATGTCATGTAGGTATAGTCACTGAACTTATGCTAAAATGGAGTAGATTAAACATAACTGAAAATAATTTATTAAGACTTATACTTGTCAAATGAAATTAAAATATACTCTATGATAGTTCATGCAAGTTAAAAGGTCTCATCGAATGGTTTGGCATGCATATGAGAATGTTAACTTATAGCGTATGTTGTATGATATAAAAAATAAATGTTGTGGTAAAAGCCTAAGAATCTCATTGTTTTTGTAAATATAGGCACAATGCATTATGTTCAGGTAGTAAGTTTACGCGACTATGGCCCAGAAGGGTTCTGCCCATTCATAAAAAATCTCTATTACAGACCTGTTCATGATAATTTAGATTCCCCAAAGATATCACCTCTCATTTTTTATTTGAGGCGAATTGGGTGTTTTTTCACGATTAACAAACTGATGGCAGTTTGTACTAAGGCTGCTGAACCTCTGCTGAATAAAAAACAACATGGAAAATGATATAAATATGAACGAAGACAACAAGAACAACAAAAACAATACCGAAAACAACAACAAATATTACTTCGGTCTCTGCTTCTACGGTGTACATTATGTCTTCAATACGAATGCCAAAGGCGTTGTCTTCATAGTAACCAGGTTCTGTAACACAAAAATGGAGAAACTGAAACTCAGTTGTAAGCAGGTTGGTTATTTGGTGCGTTTCTACCAGCAAAATGTCTTACAACTGAATCGTTTTTAAATCACACACAAGTGGATGTTCCCTGTTTTACGGTTTTCTGGTTTATTCCAAAACAGACAATATCGTGTTATACGACTCACTCTTTTCCCGCCAAAATTATAGCTTTATTCCGTTTTAATGTTTTGGCGGGAAAATAGCGAACCATAAAACAAGTATGCAACAAACCAAACCTACCGTCAGATTGAAACAGTCCATTTCCAATGGCTCTTCGTTTAAGTCTGTATCCAGCCTAATTCTTGCTGGTGCTGTAAATATAAGGTCAACATAATGACAAAAATGAAATACTCTCGTTTGAAAGAATATGTAAGTACAACTCTTTATGCTTATGTGCCGTTCTTTGATAGTTTCAATATAACAATACCTCGTGAACTTTTCAGAAGGTCCCTATGGCGTGTCCATTTCCATGCTTGTAGTCAAGCCCCCCCCTCCACAGTGGTTCTCGTGCCAGTACAAAAATCGATATCCGCTACCTAAAAGTTAAGGGTATGAAATTATTTCCCGTGCATTTTGGAAGTGTATGCTATAGTAATAGTATATACAAGATTGTTATTCTACCGTGTGTCCCAAAAAACGCAACACTTGGTGGCAGGCGCCATAATTTTTTGACCAAAAGCACATGACTACTTATTCTTTGGTTGGAAGATCAGTGGACTGTTAGCTAATATCCGTGAAAATTTCAAAAGGTAAGAGTCAATTTTTTTAAGATATGACCCCGAAATCAAGTAACCTGTAGGACCCATTTACCAAATTGAGGCGCTATTAACACAAATACGGCACTACCTGTACGTTTTGCGCTCAGAACTACCAATATGAATCTTCTAAATTCAACCCAACCACCATTTCTTTTTTAAGACAGCTATTGCACAGATTTAACATTTTAATGTTTCCGTGGTATCAGCTAAACATGCATTTTAACACACTTAAAAGTCGAATTAGGAATAAGATCAGAGAACAACAAACATTTCGTATTGTAAGAACAAGCAACCTCTCGAATTGTCCAATAAGATAGCGTGGATTAGAGCAAATCATTCATAAACATTTTTGTGACGGCACACAAAGATTGTCCTTAACCAAACTTAATGACAGAATGATATAACTGAGATTGTTATTGATTTTTGGTGTTGAAAATATGTTTTCCTTTTAAAGTTGAGAATGGAATATTATTTTCAGTAAAAGGCAAGTTGCAGCCCAAACGCATTTATCATTTTATGTAATGTGGAGTTGTCTATACTTAGTCATAGTGTTAGTAGCGTCCTTGAAACATATTTTATCACAATAAATATTAATATGTTTTATCATTAGCAGTTAAGGAATAATATATAAATGCAGTCATTTGACCAGTAGAAGTTGTTCTGCAAGATTTGGGCAAGTAATAAATGTTGAGTGCAATCAATATTGTATGTGCCATCTGTTCTTCATTGCAAGTCGTGTGGTTACCAGCTCTTCTTTTGTAAAATGGGTTCGCGGGTTACTTGATTGTCGGGGGTCATATCTTAAAAACTATAGACCACCCCCCCCCCCCATACTTTTATGAACTTTTCAGGGGTATTAGCTAACAGTCCATCTTACCTCACAACAAAAAAAAGTAGTCAACGTGCTTTGGTTCAAAACTTATGTTCTCGCCATCCTGACACCAAGTTGTTGCGTTTTTTTTTGGACACACGGTATAGTAAGTTATGCAGCCCCGGTGTGCAGCTAAGGATTTGTCATCGTCTGTGGTTTTGAATTTGGGTTCCGTTACGAAATGTTAGGACATTATCAAGGACGTACTCCGAAACCATTTAATTCTGGAGCTGGGAATATCAGGGTTACTAATGTATTCCCAATTAGATGAGTTTACGTGGCCTCTCTGACAAAAAAAACAGACAGTAACCCCCGACGCCCCACGGGAATTCGTCAATAATTATGGAGCAAATGATTTCAAAATGTTCTCAAAGAACACTAAAACAGAGTCAATGCTTTTTAATGTTATGAAAGAGGAGGTTTCTAAACCCATAACCCAAGTTTTTTTAAAAAAAAATATCCAAGATATTCGTGATTGAGGCTGTTGTAAGAAAAAATAAATGATTTATGAATTAATCCAGCTCGTACTCCTATCATTTTCAGATATGGACGTTGGAAATATGTGCATTTTCCTAAAAAGATGGTTTTCTAATAATCTTAAACTTTAAATGTCTACTAAATATAGTTTGATACTAAATCAGATTCCTAAGGAATCTTGTTGATTACGGTCATCATTGAAAACCTCTTGACTTTCCCATCAAAATGCATTTATTAAACGATACTCTTAAAAAATGTCAAACGAATTAAGTACTGAAGCAATATAATTTTTGAATTACAACCAATCTAAGTCCCGTATTGGGCCTTACTATATTTTACATACCATAAACTCCTGTTCTGAATGTCCCAAGAGCAAGATCAATATGTCCAAGAAGAACTCGAGTAGAAGCTTCCTAAAAAGGAAAAAATATTAAACTTAAAAGTATCTGCCACTGGGTAATATATAATACAATAACCAATTTTATAGCGCTTAATCAGCTTAAACCATTTCCCTTCTTCTAGCTGACTGGTCAAAGACCTGCCTTACAAGCGCCATTGCCTGAGCAATAAATTGTAATATTCCCCAAAACAGATTTCGCTTGGTCGACGAGGGAAAAATGACATTAAGTATCTTACTCAGGGATACAAACACATTGACCACAGCGGGGTTCAAACTCACGATTTTAACGGTCTAATGATCACGAGTCCTGCGCTTTTCCACTGGACCACACGTGGGTAATTATACAGTGCGTATTATAACTCGCAACAAAACCTCTTCCCAATTTTTTTGGTCATGTGTAAATTATAATAAAATTAACTAGTGCCATCCTTAAAGCCACAAATCCCCTCTTTCCAATGGTAGGTAAAATAATTTATCTGTGCGGTCATGGATAACCGAGTAATCATTGTCTCTGTACAATGGGACAAAGTCAGCTTGGGACCAAGTTTAAATACAAATCCCATTTCAATGCATGACTGAAGTGAGAAGAGAGGAAAATTGAAATAGGAATTTTGTGTAGCCTTACTTGAAACTTGGTCCCAAGCTCACTTTGTCCCACTGTGCAAAAACAATGATTACTCTGTTTATCTATGACCGCACATGAACAATGACCTATTTGTTTGGAAAGAGATAATGTGGCTTTAAGATGGCATTAATTATTTTGATTAATTTTACACAATTACCACAAAAAAGGGAAGAAGTTTTGGTGCGTTTTTATTGATACGCCCTGTAGAGTAAAATCAAGAAAATTGAACAAGCAAAGGGGAACATGAAACAAACATGGAAAACTATTAAATACTCACGTGGTTCGCGGCCACGGAAAACTCCTATCGAAACAATCAAATCCCAATCAGGAGAAATTATCACTGATCCAAAAAGTATAAGTGATGGGTTTAATGATTTCTTTGTAAATGTTGGTCCTGGTCTTGCTTCAAAAATCAATAGTACTGGTAAAGACTTTTATGATTGCTTGAAGGATCCTATTGATAGTTTTGTTTATGAAACCAATTGTGGAGACTGAGATTATAAATGTTATTACAAATTCAATCCGAATAAGAGTGCAGGTCACGATGATATTGGGAATCTTGTTGTTAAAAAAGTGGCCAGAAATTGCTGTACCTCTTAAAATATATTTATAATGAATCTTTTTCTACTGGTATAGTCCCAGACATCTCAAAATTGCTAAAGTTTATACCTATTTACAAAAAAGATGCTGCCTGAAGAATTTTTCAAATTATAGACCAGTTGCCTGTCCTTCATGCTTTTCAAAAATCCTAGGTGCATTAAATATATTGAGGCTCATATATAATAGTCTTTAATAAGACCCCAATACGGCTTCAGAGCTAACCATTCAACCTACATGGCAGTTATGTCAACTAGTTGATACAATCATCAATCGTTAAAAGAAGAAAACATCAATAAGTATATTTTTAGACTTGTCAAAGGCCTTTGACATCCATAGACCATAATTTCTCTTTATAAATTGAATTATTATGGGTTCAGAGGTATGTGTATAACTGGTTTCAAAGTTATTTACGTACAGATAAAACAAGATGTTAATATAAATTCGAGCAGCTCTGACCTAAAGAATATTATTTGTGGTGTTCCCCAGGGTTCAATATTGGCCCTTTGGCGTTCATACTTTATGTGTAATGATCTAACTACTACTTCGAACTGTTTCTTGAGTTTTTACTATTTGCTGATGACACACCAATTTTTATATTCACATAGTGATATGCTGAGTCATATTAATCTAATAAACAATGAGTTACTTGAAGTAGTAATTGGTTTAAAGCAAACAAGTTCTCCGCCAATGCTGGCAAAACAAATTTCATGTTCTTGGGGACACCCGTAATTACCAACGTTATCAGAAAATTGTGTAATTACTGCCAACTTAATGAGTCGACCGAATGTAATGTGATTTTGGATGGAATGGATTTAGCTATGCGTTAAAACAACAAAATTTTTTAGGACTAGTATGATGAATTTAACGTGGAAATATCATATTGATAGTCTTACCAAGACGATCTCACGAATATTTGTGTTATTAATAGCTCAAATATCTGTACCAGATATAGACTTTTGTATTCTTTGTATTGCTCTCTGTTTCTGCCATACCTTAATTTATGCATGCTGCTTTGGGGAAGCACGTATAAATTCATAGTTAGAAAAAAAAGACACAACTAACACAAATGGGCGCTGAGGACAATATCTGGTAGCCATTATAGAAGCCACACTGGTCCGTTAATTGTGAAATATAATTCTTGACGGTGTTTTATATGTATAGCTTGAACTTGTGTTTTTATGTTGTACTCAAACAATTTAACTTCCTGCTGGATCTTCAATCAACCTTTTTTATTGGTAAGTCCCAATAATTATCAACTAACTAAGAATACAGAACTTTTCAGATTACTCGATTAGAACTTCCGGGCACTTTAATTGGATGCACTTCATAATGACATCATGCTTCTTAAAATTACGAACTAGTGTATAGTGAAATTGACCTTGAAAAAATTGAAATGCATTGGTTTAGTAGGCCCTAAATTTGATTTCACTCTATTTTTAATGCAATCGCATAATAATCCCATCTAATCACTAGTTAAAAATGTAAGTTTCTGTGTAATCTTTCCCTTACAATTTCTGAGAGAAACTTGGGTTTCTATATAAACAAAATTGTCCTAAATGCACTTACCTTGATAAAATCAGTAGCTTTCACTCAAAGTGGGAAAGTTCTGGTAATTCTCTTCGCTCCTCTAACGGAAACATTACGAAGATAAAAGCCGAGAGCTTAATGTTTAAAAATTGCCCTAAAGTTATAATTTTTCAAATCTCATTTGAACCTTTCCAGTTTCCTCAATAATTGAAGGTTTTTTAATATAAATTAAACTTAAGAGTTATGTTTTTAAAATGATCCAGATCTATAAGTTAAATAACCGGGTTGATCAAGTATCAAGCAATAAGCTGATGATGCAAAATGATGCTTATTAAATCCGTTCATTAAAATTTTTCTCTGCTCATTACACCCGAAGCGCATACACAGAGTACATGGCAATTTTTATCAGCCGCTAGTATAAGCCCAATTATAAGTATCAAAACGTTATATTATTGGATTATTAAAGTTTCGCAAGAGTTCTTTGGGAGCATGTCGCCAATTTGCAGCCAGATACGGATCATAATTGGAAAGGATACCAATTTCCAAAAATAAGGGGAAAAGATGTTCCAATATTTAGATAAATAAGCAGATGTCAATGTAATATTATAAATGTTTTGCATAAAAATCTGTTTTTTGAAAAGCAAACATTTCCAGCCTAGCGTGGCCTAGCGGGGGACACATGAGACTAAAGCATGGTTATACCTGATAAGGTATAGAATAATAAAAGACCGACCAGATACGTTACGCCAGATACGTTACTTATGTGTTTAAACGTTAGGCTATATACTAAAAAAATCGGATCGTTTAAGATCACCCAATGCATTTTCTCGTGGTCTGAAAATATTAAAGTTTACGATTTTCAATGATTTCAGGAATTCCCTTAATGTTGATAATTTTGGTCTTTTGGAGACCAACTTTAAAATTATCGGAGAATGGCCAGTTCCCATTAGTCTTTAAATAACTCTATTTAATTTTCACAACAAATAATAATATCAATATAATAAGAGAAACTAGTAATATAATAATACTAATCTAACCTAATAATAAAATATCCTTCTACAAGAGTGGAATAGGCGAAAAATTAATCATTCATTAGCTTATAATGAGCTCTTTTTGTTATTTAATAATTAATATTCATATCCTATGTTTTTATTTCCAGCCCCCCCCCCCCCCCCCCACCCCCCCCCCCGGAGACCCCTCATTTCCATAAATTACTATTCATATCTTTGACGGAATAAACCGCAAACAAAGGATAACGTTAAGTGGAAACCATAAATTCGCCCCCTAACGTCACTTTGCGTGCATAACAAAACAGAATTTCCCCCTTAACCACATTAGTATAATACGTGAGATGGTGGTTATAGTTAGTACAATTAATTCTACTTACAGAATACTGACTACCTGAGTCAAATAGAAATGTGCTGGTATTGGTAATGGCAACGTTTGTGTCGTCTGATAGACCTGTTAAATGAAATATCAGTTAGATATGGGAGGGCCTACGAATTGTCACATTGGCCAATTGACCATAATCTTGACCATAATAAAACAAATTGGATCGTTTAATAAGATTTTTTGTTAGTAAGAGCGGGTGGTTTGACAAGCCTTTCTATGCCAAAACTGTGCTGCAAGCTATAAAGGCAGTCCGCTTTTGATACAGCCGCACAGCTTTGTTCTGTGGAGTTAATGAATGTCTAAAGTTTCGTTTGTGATATTTTATGAGTGTATTGTTTGACCTCAAACAAACGCGCCCAAACGCTTGTTTTGGACAACCACAAACACATGGCTGGCAGTCATTACCTCACGTCTAACATGTTACCGCATTTACATTTCTAAACACTTTTTGATAAACTCATCCTCTAAAGGTATTCTAATTTGAATTAACTTTATTACAAAGTTGCATTCTCCTTCTATCTCACACCCACTACGCATTAACAATTCAATCATTCGCTCGGAAAAGAAATACAATAGTAGAAATATTACAAGACCGTTATATGTAGTTATTGACAGAAAGAGAGAGAGAGCTAAAGTGGGAAGACATAAAGCGGAGAGATAGAGAGAGAGAGAGGGCGGGGAGAGAGAGGGCGGGAGAGGAGTTAATGGGGGACATGCGAAAGAGAGAGGGAAAGAGATAGAGGGAAGTAAGATGGGGGACATGCGAAGGAAGAGAAAGAACGCTTACATAATAAATGTCTGAATCCCTTTATGAATGATGGCGCCATTTGGACCAAATCCTGCTATTGGTTGAAATCTAAGTCCCATGATTTTCTTCCATGTTTGCTGCAAGAGAGGCAGAATGTGTTAAGACTCAGTTTCATTTTATGCGTGCAATCCCTTTATTGTGCATAAATGGTCATTATTTATTTTTAAACATGTAAAGATTACCCTTTTGGAGACCATGTTGCGTCCGAGCAATTGATACTGGGCAGTGCCGACGATCTTAGCGTTTCTAATATTCGCCCCTGATCCCCCCAAAATGAATGCTCCCTTTTTCATTAACCATTTTATCATAAAGTTTCAAAACAGCTGATATAAACTATCCGTTTACCTGCGTAATTCTCCTGCCTTCTGTGCTACGATCAGCTCACTAAGAACGTTAATGTCTCCCTCCTCTGGATTCTATAAATATTTTGAAATATATATAGTTTGATAAGATAACCTTTAGGGAGATTACGAGATAACTTTCATAGTAATTTAAAGGATTCTTTTTACGTTTAAAGTGAACTATTAAGTAAATTGATTATTGTAACTGTTTACCTCTAGTGAATCCATGGTTTGTTGCATCCACGTCGCAAGTTGACACAGTACTATTGAATCCTTGAACTGTGTAGGATAAAGAATAATTTGTTTCTTTGAAGATTGCCTGGTATGATTTGTTGTTTTTGAAGAAAGTTAATTATACCTTTAATAACGGTTTGCGCTGATTCCTGAACTTTTGTTCAGTCCGTGAACTGCGCAGACTCCGAGTGAGTTTGCTCATTTTTTAAAACGAATTTTAGGAATCAGCGCAAACCATCTATAGGGTATGCAGCTAAAATATCAGATGTTAAAGTTAAATATATTGTTCATAAAGTGCTAGTTGGGACCAGATGCCACGCGGGAAGCGTGTACAGGTTGGAAGAAGAGGAGGTATAGTGTTCTTGCCGCAATGCAATTCTTTCAGTACAATTTTTGCACTGGTTGTCACATGAATTTATAGTAACAAAAAGTACCTAAATTAACAAATCTCATCCCAGTCTTGCAGTTTAAGCACTTTTCGTCACTATAAATTCACGTGACAACCAGTGCAAACATTGTGTTGGAAGAAATACACTGTGGGTAGAACACTATATCTCCTCTTGGTTGGATATGGAGTTCTTTTATCTATGCATCGATCGTCACGCAAGAAATTTAATTGGTAGAAGACTGTAAATTGCAGGGAAACATTACAACTAACCATTGCCCAATTTGTATCTTTAGTAATTTTCTAATAATATATAGGCCTACGTAGATAGTGGAATTCTGAAGTACAAAGGAAAATTTCATACTTACGTGAGCGTTGTTTCATCCTTCAATCTCTTTCGGACTTTTGACAGCTTTCATGAGTAGAACTGGCGATGCCATTACGTATCGAACAGTCTAAAAAGAGAAGCAAAACTGCTGTCATATATTTCATTTTAGAATTCTCAACCGATACTCTATCCCCAGCACTTAGACTTGTTCCTATACACTACAAGAAGCATATTGTTGTATGCACACCAATGTGTTGGGTACTGTGTGTTCCTAGAAGCAGGGGTCGCTTGTTCACATATTCAGCAGTGCTATGTAGTATGCCTGATCATTGAGGTACACTTCACTGTACTACGGATGCACCAGTGAGGCACGATTGAATCCCTAAATATCGTGTCTACCTTGGTGTAAGCATTTTAACCAAATTTAGCATTGTGATATAGATTTTCAGGCAGTAGTGTCACCACAGGGGCAAAAGGTGGAATTTCCCCAACATATTTTCTTCCTCCAGAAAAATTCAAGGCATAATTAGCATGATTTGAGTTAGTCTCACACGTTAAACAAAATGTATTTTTTTAATTTTTCAAATAAAATAAAAGTAGAAAAGTTTTTAAACAGAGTTATCCCTGAGCCCCAAACGAAACTACCTTATCTTCTCACCCCGAAAGTTTTGCTTGTCCTCTACATGTATTTTTTTAATTATATGTGCTCTCAAAAGAAAAGAAATTTCGGCTTCTAAAGAACTACTAAAACAGTTCAGTAAAGATAAATATTATTTTATAACATCTATTGAACGCCCGAGCTTTTGATACTCCTAGCCAATGCGAGAAACCAAAACTAAAGGAACTGTCAAATGTCTAATCAAAATGATAGACATTAAAGTGGCACTGGCACATTTTTCACAAAATATGAAATTTCTCCAATTTGGTCTCAAATGATAGACTAGGTCATTGGAAGAACAGAGATATATTTTACACATAAAAATAACATATCCAAAACAGATAGGGACATTGATATGAGGATAAAGACATCCAGGTAATTTGTAGGCAACTTTTAAGTTTTCCATAACTTTAATCAACAAATGTGTATATTACATGAATATTTTTGACTCGTACTCACTGATATTAAAACCACAAAGGTTATAGACCAATCAAACAGTGTGCATAACGTGGGAAACATGCATACGGCGTGCATGTTCTTGTGTTAAACGCCATTTTCGTCGTCTGCTGAATTTAACGTCGCCGGCGACGTTAAATTATAAAATCGTTCTGTTTACCCATAAGGAAGCTGATTTGGTCTTAATCATTTCGGGTGAGGGCTTTTGAATATAAAAGCCTTACAACCATACAAAATATCGATTTTGAAAAATCTTGAGGGCGCACTATTTTTCAAAATGTGCCAGTGTCTCTTTAAGCGCGAGAACAAAGGCGCAGAACGATAAGTAATAATCAAAGACAAGGTGCAACATCATGACTGTCTAGTTTGCTCTGATGATGGCATTTCCATGGGTTACGAGAGCTCAGCACTCAATTTGGATGCCTCTAGGAAAAGATCACTCTCTGACCATGTTGACCAAATTATTGTACCGTGTACTTTCATATCATACTGAAACAATTGAGTCAGCCACTGCGTTTATGGGAGTCCTACTGCAAATGAATACCCTATTTGGATACGAAACACTAACATTATCACCCGAACCTTTATTTACATTACTGACTTAAAACGGGACCAAATTGTATGAAGGTGTGCAACCATCGTAATATGAAATCTGGTTTAATACGCCTTTCACGGAAGCGGATATGATATAAAAGTGACAAGGTGATTACCGCTGGTACTCTATCGTAGATGGCAATGCTCATCTGGTCACTAATCCAAATTTTGTCCTGTGTCAAAGCGGCTAAATCATCCACGAATTTATCATAATCTTCTACCGTGACACATTGTGGCTCTTCAATACCTGGTGGGAAAAAATGAAAATTTACGCGTTGTTGAAAGCACTATACCAAAAGTATTTTTCAATCCCATAATTGGTAACATCAAAAGTTCTGATTCAGAAATCATACGCTTTCTCCATTTTCTGTTGATTGAACAAGTATCCATTTTTATCTAAGTCTAATATTTGATCGACTGTTCCATGCTATGTGCAATCAGAAAAAGAACACGAGTAAACACGTATTTAATCTTCTATACACGGGCAAACAATCCTTTGTCTGATTAGTTTGTCTACCTTTGCGTAATCGATACACTTTTTAGTACCGAGTGCAAAACAATATTTGCACGTTCAAAGAACTACTAAATAGTATGCATGAAATGGGTTAAATAACGACTGGACGATCACAGTCGGCCATTTTGAGGTACGGGGAAGTAATAGAGCGGCCATTTTGTGGTGATGATTCCCATAGGCCGCCGTGCAAAACTGGCATAAAATGCGCCGAATTTTTACCTGAAGTGATAGCAAGAGACTGGAATGGTAGCCGCTAGTTAGGAAATAACATGCACATTTTAGAATGCCTATTCGTTTCACTTGCATGGTAGAAATAATCCAAAGAAACGGTCATAAAGGATGCCAAACGCAAACGGCCTCGTAGAAACACACGTTTGTTTATCACCTCCGATGAACCAGGGCTGCGATGAACTAAGATTCGGATTTATTAGAAAGTACGCGCAGTGTTGTGTGTCGCGGAGTGATACTGCACAACGAGGGCCGATGATAAAGGCTAAGCACCGGCAAGTGACCCGGATGAGTAGACAGCCCTATATAGCTAGTGACACATTTCCGGTCAAGGACCGCTACAAAACCCAGCCATCGGTTGCTCGTAGGTTTCTTGCGGTACGTTGGAACCGGTGTGAAAGTAATCATAGTCCGGCAGGTATCATAGTCCGGGCTCCATAGACGACAACGGAATAAAGCGTGAAACTAATGTTGCGTGAAGAGTCAACTGAATCGATTGCTCCATTGTTTACCATTGTTCCCGGACTGTTAGTCCGGAGGTCTATATCTCCTGCCACACCGGTGTTTAGGTGTTTATTCTAAAGAGTGAAACACGGTGAAACACAGCTAGACAATTGCCGTTTAGTTTTTAAACAACCCATTATTTAAAACAATTAACATTATGTAGTGTATGGATGGACTTGACAGGAGAAAGAAGAAGAAGAAAAAAAAACCCGGCCAACCGGCAACATTAAAGGCTACTAAAACGGGTTGTTAAAATATAAAGCCAATTATCTATATTACTAAACAACAAGAGTTTCTGTCTATTTGTCTGACTGTCTGTGCTAACTGAGATATACTTGTGTGACTCCATTTCTTATGTTTTGCTTTATTTCGGCATAACTTGAATGTCTAATTTTGCTACTTGTGTGTATAATTTTAACAAAAAAGTCACACAAGTTACCCTCGTTAACTTGTCTGTGTGGATGTCTGCCTGTCCGGCTATGCGTTTCGTTGTGCTTTGACGTGCACGCGGGTGGGGAAAGAGAGTCTGAGGGTTGTTATTGTGGTTTCAAATTGACCCCGCAGGCAAAGGTAATCTAGAGGTCAATTTGCTTAGAAATGTATTAGAAGAACCAAATTTGGCCAAATTTACTGTTGACCTGAGCACAGAACAATGCTGAGGTCAAAGGTGAATGATATCAGGATTCCAAATCTGGAAAACGCTTTCAATGTCTGTAGCTCAAATGCAACAGCAGCCACAGTAACAACGTAAACCAAATTGAACTGGTGTCATTAAATGCAGCATCCCTATGACTGAGTGTGCTACCTATTGTTTTCTGCATTGTTTACTGCACGCATCATTGATTTCAGCACTATGCCATATAGTCTCGTCTACAAGGTCGCGGTTTATTCTGTATATGTTGATATGGTAGCTGGACTCTTTCTGATGGGGGACGATCATTTTCGCTACCGGAACCAGCTTGACTATCCATGCCTAGGTATGTTTAAAGATGATTTCAATATTTAATCCTTTGAACATGGCAAGCGACTCCAGTCGCTGAATGATCAAAATTTGTCAAATTTTGTTTCAAAAAGGTCAAAATTATTAATTTTCCAGTGTATATTCAGAATCAGCATGAAAAATGCATCTAAATTAAACCAAACAAGCCTAGTCTTTGCTGATATTCTTTTTAGATGGCTTTCCAAATGACCTGCAAGCATTTGTGACGTCATCTCTAAAGCCACTGACGTATACCGAATTGGCCCGTGTCGATAGGGTTAAGGTTTGAAGGTAGTTTATCACTTACTTTCATCTACGCATGGGGCAGTTCCAATTCCGAGATGAGCCTTGACATTCTCCGTTAACCGGTTATCTTTGTCATACAGATATAGATAGATGGCATCCAGCGTAATGATGGCGTATGACACAAACATTGGATTATTTGGAACATCCTTACCACGAAGATTGAACAGCCCTATTGGATAGAACAGAAGGAGTGAATTAGTTGTCAACATAATGTTAAAGTTTAATAAAAATATTTTTAGGGTTTTGTACTACCTACTGGAATCAAACTTGTTTTTCTTTAATAATATGTTTTTAATTTAATATGTTATTTTTGTTTTTTTGTTGTTCTTATTTCTTTAGAAAATAAGCAAGGGGCTATATGGATTTTTTTTATTATTCATATTATTATCAACCCTTTTTTCTGACAAATTGAAAAAAAAATTAAAGCCGAAAATTGGGGTCATCGCATAGGGTTATGCGGTAAAAGTGACATCACGTGCGTTGGGGGTGTGTGAGCCCTAATGATAGCAAATGTAGATTGACACAGTGGTGAAACCGATTATGACAAGTTTGACCTACATGCAATTTCATCTAGTTTTGAGATAACAATTGCTGCTGCTCCTGCTTCGTTGAGTTTGCTTCTAATACTGTCTAGCCCGTCTTTTCCCATCGTATTCCCAAATCTTTTGTTGCCACGTCTCTCCTGAAACAATAAACACAACAATACAAAGTTAAGTTTACACATGTGATAATCATATTGAAATTGTTCCAAACGCTGACATTACTACAGAAAAGATAATGTGATTACACGGGAAATGTAAAAGGATTGACGGGCGCGCCCATGTTACTGAAGAAGGCTGAAAGTTTGTTCTTGAACGTTTGTGTACCCACAGTTACTACACAAGATCTCAAAGTTCAAACATTATTTATATCAAACGTAAAACATAGGGGTAGGCATACTTTCCGGAACACAGGTATTAACTTGTGGAAAATTCTTCCAGTGGTGGCGGACCCCCGGGGTGAGGGGTGGGTGGGTGGGGGGGGGGTAAGGGGAGGGGCGACTTTTTAAAGGTGGTTGATGATACACGTCGGGCTTATAGCAGTACTAGAAAATCATAGTAAAGTAATGAGAATTGCTCAGATAAAGTGGCCCCCACTTTGAAAATCGTTCCGTCGCCACTGAAATCTTGCAACCCAGGTTAAAGCAGTAACAGCACATTTTTTAAGAGCGCCCCCAATTTTCAAAATTGAGATTTTTGCTCAGTTGTGATGGTAATTGTCTAGTACCTGGGAATGGTAATACTCAAAGTGCGTATTTGGCATTAAATGAAGCGTTTTTATAATTCGAATCTGGATCCCCGATTGTAATTTAACGACTGAGTTAGAAACGCCAAATATCTGAATGTCCATTGTCAAATATAGCGCCACTACACGATATTGACCTCCAACTTTACTTGCCTGAACCAACAGAACTATGATAATAGACACGCACGTGGCGCTATTTCCTAGCTATTTCATATTGGAAGGACGTTTCCAGCAGCCAATGAATTATTATCGGGATACAATATTAATAAATATTATTAATTATATTAAACATTATTCATTATTCAATATTAAACGATATTCATTATTCAATATTAAACGATATTCTGACTAAAGTATAGACACTGTGGTCTTTAGTAGATCCTTCCACCCATCGAAACTAACCTGTGTATTTTTCCGAATCAAGTATAATTAGTGGCTCGTCTGGGTATTTAGGCTGTGGATTTTCTGTGTCGTCTCTCCAGACTTCGTCTACCAGATTACCGATAATGGATACCAAGACAGGATTGCCGCCCTCCGCCGCCTCAAATGTTGAGTTGTACATTTCGTACTCGCCTTGATGATAGGAGATAAAGATAGATAAATAGCTCCCTTAAGTTTGATTTCAGTCACTTTTTGTGAACTCCGAGTTAGCTTTTTTGTATAGAATCAAATGTTTTCGTCTGCGAATTTGATTAAGCCTCTCATTAAAATTATTCTTTGTATCTGTCTAATTTGTAAGAAAGTACATTAATAGAATTTTAAACCATTATAGCGCAATATAGAGGTAATTCACTACTAACTATGCTGCCGTATAAGGCTGATAAGGCGAAGGCACTACCTTCTTGAATGGCATCAAAAAGTGTGCGTTGATGTAAATTTTGGTACAGTACACTTGTTTATTTCAAATTAGATGGTACTTGACGCCGATGTGACCACTATCAGCCTTACACCGACTATAGAGCATCTCGGGATGGGCTTTTCGATGTACTTTACGTTAAGCGTTTTATTACTAAAATATTTCTGTTCACCATAAATATGTTGAAAATTTGGTCATTTGGTAATTTAGCTTTTACTTTGGCGTTATATTGTTGTATTTCCTCTGCGAGGGTTTTAAATTTGAAAGACACATAAACAAAGTTCCGATTTTTTCCCATAGACTACTGTGTATAAGTGAGTTAATGGTGTTTAACCTAGATAATTAAATTCAAGAAATAGCCCACTTACTAATAGACATTAATGTTGGATCGAATCCAACCTGATCGCCTGGTGATAGAACTTCTACTAGCCAATCCTGAGGCTCATGAACTCCTGGTTCACCTGAAGATAATGTGAATAAAAAACGAATTTTGTTATGTTTCTTTACAAAATCGTATTTCTATTCTGTTTGAACAATCCTCTCTTACAATGATTTTGCATACATCCCTGTGTATCAGCTGTTTACTAGAACTTGCAAAGATGGTTAACCCTCTCCTACCTGAGCCATTTTTTTGTAACAACACACCTACCACCCCTTTAATAAATTTGGAAGCCACATAACATGATAGCTGAAAGCTTCAATTCCTATTGTATCAACATAAGTAAGAGAGAGAGAGAGAGAAAGAAAGAGAGAGAGAGAGAGAGAGAGAAAGAAAGAGAGAGAGAGTGTGTTTTTGCCTTTATTACCATATGCGCGGGAGGCCGAATTTCGTGCACCTGCCAATCAAGTACTTTGCTCACATTGGCCGTCGTCGATGTCTCGGGAAACCTGGACTTTGTGCGTCCACTGAATTATGACGGCAAATTCAGTGGTGTAGAATATAACAATGCGTGCATGATGATGTTATGTGATTCTAAAAATGTTCACTGAATTATGACAGCAAATAAAGACAAACTTTACCTTCTCTCATTGATATCCAGTTGCAATCGAGTTGCATTTCAGCTTGTAAAAAGTACCGCCCATCTACCCACAGTGCTGCCTCATTTAATGTAACGATAGCCAAACCTAAAAAAAGAAAGAAAAGAAGTCCTAAAAGTGCATGTGAATTCCCATCATGGAATCAAAAAGTGCACGGGCATTCCCACTATTAAAATCGCAAAAACGATATCCAGTATTCCAATTAATTGTACCGAATAGATAATTTAGTATTTGAGTAGCTTACCAAAGACGACTTTGGTAATTCTCATGAATTTACTGGCCCACTAAAAATTCCATTTCCCAAAGAATACTTTTTCCCTTTTCGTTCTCGCTGGTCACCCAAACACCTAAAAATAACATGATGAAAAAATGCCATGGGAATTCCAGTGGGATTTGTGAAAAAAGCTTGGGAATATCCATAGTTATTTCGAATTTTGAAGTCGTCATTTTTGGGGGTGGGGGGATAATTTATGGAATGGCCCAATCCTGAAGATAAATTCTGACATTGCATGCCAGCAACATTTTGCAAATTCTGACAATAATTTTTTTTTAATAAATTACTATTTTAGAAATTAAAGGGGGATGGCCCGATTTAAGTATATGAAGTTTTTATTTTGATAGAATGAACTTCACCCCAAAACCCCTTCTGTAAAGTTTCACACCGATATTTTAATCCGTTTTGATTTCGAGGGCTAAAAACGTGATTTTGTAAGGCCATAGAGTACTATGTAAAATTAATATTGGTCATTCAAAGTGGGGCACATATTCATTTATAACTTCATACCAAACATATTTTACTCCTAAAATTTCACAGGGTAAATGGAAAAAAAATAGTAGCTTTCTTCTGATACCAAAATGTTGACCACCTCCGGTAAAATCTGGGGTCCCTGGGGACGAGGCTATTAGCGATCAGGCCATGGACCGTTAAACCTAGAAATATAGTTAATTACCTGCTGAACCGGTGAACCCAGACATGTACTGACGTCTCTTGTCTCGTTCTGCAATATATTCGCTCTGTAAAGAATTTCAATCATCGGAAATTACACAAATTCTTTGAAGAGGTCACATTCAATTATCTTCCAATTTTAGATTGAAAATCATCGACTCTTATCTAACTTTTGTTTTACTGAGTTCTTCGACCAAAGATAAACATAGCACCCAATAAAATCATGTACAGGTTACTTTACTGATTGTTAGTTTACACAATTTAAGCTTTATTTTTACCCCTTAAATAAGATGATAATCCTTTTAATTTTGTAATCATAATGCGCCTAGATATGATTAAATTAAAATAATGTATTGTATTCTATAGGTTTGAGTGATCAAACAAAATCTATTCAGCATAATTTACCTTCCGTGAAAGGTCATATATAAACTCCACAGGGCTGACTTCCGAGACATGCATTTAAAGATTTCCCGAGGATGGCGCATCATTTTTTAACAAATGATTTTTTGCCCCTACATAATTCAACAAACAATATGAACAAGTCTACTGCTAGTATAGTAACTCAGAGATTAAAGACACTATCAGGGAATCACCCGAAAGAGTCATAATATTTGAATTTGTAGGAATAGCTTAAAAGTGAAGGATAAGTCTGTAAAATTGTCATAAGTATTTTTCCAACTGAAAAATTGATAGAAAAAACGAAGAAAACAGCAGTGTTCAAAGATTTGAATCTGCATTCGATTACGTGTTGTAGTAAAGTGTCCGTACAAAGAGTAAGTACTAAAATTTCGATTTTGTTTTTTATCCTTAATAGGTTGCTTTTGGGCTTATCATTTGAGTTATGGTAGGCGACTATGAAAATACAAACAGGAGAAATGTGATTTTTGATTTTTTCGATTTTCAGACTTAGCAAATCATGATAGTGCCTTTAATTTTTCTTCACATTTGTTCCAAATTCCAAAAAAAAATTCCTAAAAGAGCCGGGCTTTTTGGACCCATCTCGCCGCGGGGGGGGGGGGGGGGGGGTTCTTTCCCCCTAGTATCTTGGAAACGGATTGATGAACTATAATATGTGTGGTACCAATGGGAGCTCTGACCCGCCCGAGTCCATTTTGCCACACAAATAACAAACATACCTTGTATGACTTCACAGTGACGTCAAACCTTACGTCATGTCAAAAATGCGAAAATCTTAAAAAAAAATCGCAAAATGGTTTTTCGCCATAAAATATAGTGTAACTGGTATCCTTAGCACAAATGGATTTCTGCTTTCGTGTATTTCAATGGAATATCTTTCTTTCGCATCATTGCGCGATTACTAACGCAGCGTCCATAACCGTAGGTTCGATTTTGTTCAAAATGGTCTTAAAGCGAGCGAAAGGCTTCAAAAAGAAGTCATGTAGTTTCGTCATACAAAACTAACAATAGGTGAATACACAAAAATTCGGGGGGGGGGCGGATTCCGCCCCCGGGCCTTTTTTTTTTTAATTTTATATTTGTTAAGTTTTTTGGAAAGCATCTCAAAATGCACTTGTGTATGTGTAATGAACTTACACAGAATCTCCAGGTTTGAAATTGGTTAGCATCTACATCTTTACCTGATGAGAGTCACCCGTTGGTACGATGTAAGCTGCTAATTGTTGAAGCCATCTTTTCACGTGTTTTGGGCCACGTCTTTCGTGTATCTATGGCCTTCGGTGGACGATCTGTGAATGGTGTTGCCAAAAAAGTAGGTAGTTGTCCAGATTGTAGTGAAACATGTTTAGTCATATGCCTTTAAACTTTGATATAAAAAGGTATTTTTGGATACCTATTATAGTCGTGTTTCTTGACCACTTCTTTCATTCGTGTAAGTCCCAAATCAATGGAAATCCGCCTTAACAAGCGGATAGTTTCAGGGGTCGTCCAGGTTGATCAGGCATGGGATTCCTCTTCGGGAAACTTGGTAGACTTCGCAGTCATCTATGATGTAGCCAATGGATGGCTGTCCACAATCGCAGTTTGGTGAATGTTCCACACCGATCTTTGAAGGAAGTGGTTGGACGGCCAATGCCAGTTCTGAGTCTGTTGTGGTCACGTTGATCTATGCTTTCCTATCAAGGTCACGCCTTTGGGCTTTCAAGATGGGCTGTCCACAAACTGCTTTAGGTTAAAGGTAGAGGATGACCATTGCTCAGAACCATCCGTCATTGATCCGGATGATCGACAGGGATAATGCGACTGCAGTGTCATGAATTGGGTTAGCAAAGTGATTCCGAGAAAATTCTCTGATCCTTGAAGGTTGTGTTGTGGGATTAGGCTATCAGATTCATCACACTTCTTGTCGAGCTTGATCGTCTGAAGAGTTCTTCGCCTAAGGTTTGCTGGAGCTATGCCATACAGAATTGGAAGATATTCTGCAGGCGTCGCCACAACCAACTAGTACAGTCTCATTGCATCTTCCGAATGACATCAATCTTGAGTGAGATGTACACTGTGATTCCATACTGGTGTGCACGTATTCACAGTGTGAGTATGCAAAAAAGCAACATTGATGGTATGTAAATGTTCCAAAGAATCACCCAATCCAGTCCCTTCGAGCCTTCTGATGAATTAACACGAGAACGCGTCTTGGCAGCGACTCTTGGTGTGTTGAATTGATTAGAAGTAAGGTCGCGGCCATTATGACGCCATGACGCCAAGGTACTTAATTCTGTGTTGGGTCATGTGACAGATTTTCTCCATCTTGAGGTGATTTTAGGTTATCTTTTGCGCATCGGTTTGCCAGGTGGAAAATAGAGCTGATAGTCTTGGATTTGCTGAGTTTTCAAGTGCCATCGATGGAAGAATTGGCTTATAGTGATTAGGTCTTTCTGCAGCACTGTTTCTAAGTCCTCAAAGGAATCAGCAGGTATTCCAAGTGCCGTATCGTCTAAGCGTACTGCGAACAATCTCCCTTTGGCATATCTGAGACGTTAATGTTGAAAAGACTGGGTACCAAGACAGAACCTTGAGGCATACCGTTCCGAAGTTTGCGCTTTCTACTGCATTGCCCACTTTGATGTCTCCAGGACGAAAGGTCTGTCTTGGATGAGCAGCATTATGAACTTGACGAGCTTGCCATCAGGGAGGAATTTTAGTAGCGGGTAGAGACCTCGATGCCAGACTGTATCATACGAAGCGGTTAGATCTATGAAGACTGCTCCAAACTTCTGCTTCTTCTGGAAGGCTGTCTCGATGTCATTATCTAGTCTTGCTATCTGATCAGCAAGACCAAAATCCAGCCTGAGTACGGGGTGTGTCATTAATCCTACCGAGTATCAATCTCTCAAGCTGCTTAAGATGTGAGATAACAGCGAGATAGGTCTGTAACTCTTGGGCTCATTTGCTGGTTTCTTGGGCTTCAGGATTGCAATGACCTTTGAAGTCTTCCATCTTGAGGGAATGGTGATAGCGTAAAAACCATTAGTATCTGATGTGGCGCAATTTCGTGACGCTAAACATGTTAGGAGCGGGTCATGTTAGGAGCGTCCGTATCATGGATACTCGCGGCCCCGGATCAGCTCACTCAGTTGAATAAATCCTGACACCACCACAAGCCATTACCATTGTGGATACGCTAAGAAAAGAAGGTAGAGTTGAATTTTGTTTCAAAGATATTTACTTTTTATGTTGGATAAAGCATGATCATATGCTACCATATATCACAATAGCCATAATATATTCATGTCACCTTTATTACTTTATTATTGCCTTACCGGTGGTGTTGTATCACAGTCCCTATACTCGCCTTCGTTGACATGCGTCGCCCTTTGCCTCCGCAGTAAAGATTCTGGTTCAGCAGGAACCCACATGGTCACTTTAAAAGAGAAATTAACTCCTTATTATTGCCTTGCAGATGTTTCGAATTCGATTTTATGTTACAAGTGTTTTTAAATTCTCTATATCTTTTTGCTGTAAATTTGATAGTTCATGTCTGTGATAATAATTTTGTTGATGAAATTACGACCAGGGCCCTGAAATTAGGCTAAATCAATGGATGTCATTGAACCATTACATGTAAAGGTGCATTTCATGATTTCAGCTCCTTCTGTTTTATTCATTGTTCACTAGATATCCTTGTAATAAGCTTATTCACAAAACTTGAGTTGACCCCCGATCTTACGGTTTGTGTTATGAGCAATTGCTTGTTTCCCACGGTCCCATAGGTCACTGTGCTGTAATTTCTGTCCGTTTATAAGTTTACGAACAGAAAATACAATCGCGAATTTCTTACACATACGACCGAATTTGCACGTGAGATTAGGTACATGTGGATTACTAAGTCTAACGGTTCAGATGATACAAAAATCTCAAGTTCTCAACTTTTTTAGGTAAGTCGGGGGGACGAGGTTGTGGATCACGAAATGCCCCTTTAAGGTTCCTTCATCGTTTTGATATTTGTTGTGCAATAACCTATATGCAGTATTCTACAATGTCCCAGACTATCCTTTGCATGGAATTGAAGAAAGAAGAAGTTCATCTTATTTGTTTGAACAATGTGCCAGTGCCGCTTTAACACTTTCTCTCTTCTCCGCAAAACCCAGTAAGCAAGTACAATACAGGCAGGGTATACATTCTATGACAAAAATGAGACGAAAATGTCAAATCAGGCTTGCTTGTTGATTTGTTCTTCTTTTGTATTTTGTACACTGTTGAATTCATCGGGTTCGCCAGTCAACTAAAACAGCAACAGCCTACACCGCATTTTTGACCTCGCAAATGACCCGCCAAAGAGCTTCATATCTTCAGACCGAGTTTAGCACAGCTGTGTTTACTTGTTGCCCCGCGCGGGGCGGGGGGAAAGATGTGGAATAACTTGACAGACATGGAGTTTTTGCTATATTGACGGATGAAGAGCCTTGGTCATAACAATTTTTCATGACAATCGAAAACCATGAATAGTGCTAAAATTATTTAATGGTTGTGATGAATATGGCATAAATATTTATGCAATCGCAAGATAGTTTTTGTGTAAGTAAAATGATGATATCAATGTGGGCTAGTGGATTTTCAGTGCTTTTATACAAATTTAGATGAAATCTGTACAAGGTTCTAATTCCACGTGTGTAAGTCGGGTCAAATTTCAGGCCAGTTGGGCGAAATGCCAACATGAAAAAACTCCTATGCCCGGTTAATACTAAGGTACACAGGTACTATATCATGCATATTCAGAAATATTGACAATTGCTGGGTATTCTGACACCAGTTATGAGGGTAAACTATTTAGGTACTATTATGGTGATCATTACTTGAAAGCTGTTGAACAAAGGAATAACGTGAACTTCATTTCAGTCATTAAGTTTGAGGCCACCAACACTCAGTAGCTTTCAGTTCCTTTTTTAAAATAAAACTTTTCTTTTTTTTAAGTTGTTTATTTTTTGTTTGGAAACTGTTATTTATCTCTAAATTCTTGGCTATTTTCGGATTTTTGTAAAATTCTTCCATTGAGCGGGGCATACATGGGCTAGCCACCAAAATGTTTCTTGTTATATGTAGTGGAAGATAAATGCGGACAATCGTATGTGATAGTGTAACTTAACAGGGAGCTACAAATAGTATATTTAGTCGTTACATCTTGAGTACAAAGGTCTGACGCATGTCCGCTGAGAGCACCTTTAATAGAAACATTCCCTCTCAACTTCACACTAGCCAAACTTATTTAGTCTTTCTCTGTTTTGTTCTAAAGCAGTATCAGGTCCATAGGGTGGGGGGGTCCCCCGCGTGTATTAAATAACTTACATTCACGGGCCCCCACAGGCTCAACAATTGTGTTACCACCTTAACACCCTAACACATTGAGTTTGTATTCTATGTTCCGACCCTTTTTTACACACGTACAGATCTATTAAAATTCAAGTTCACCTGAGTTAAAACTTACCCAATACTCCGATTTTGTTGAAACTGGTGTCCAATTGTTCGTCATGTCTTATTTTACAATTTGGCATTGGTTGCATAATTAGTGGGCAAAGTGTAACAAGTGTCTACATGATCTACAGGGGTCACTGTAATCAAAATTGTATACAGAGCTGTGACTCAAAGATTTAAAATGCAATTTCTGTTTCAGTATGACTTGAGCAATAATTTGACCCCAGTTTCAACAAAATCTGAGCGTTGGATAATTTTTGCTTCAATCAATCAAAATCCAATTTATTTTTGTTCTTCACATCATAACATCAAACAGTGAGATACAAGAAATCAAATTATAGTACAAGTAAAAATGGATTTCACAATGGAAATCAAGATTCAGGATGACCTTGAACCTTTTCAGGTCTGTAGCCGTGTAACTAAAAAGGCCGGAACCTAGGCAAACTATACCTTTTTAATCCTTATAAAGAGACAAATAAATTGGTGTAAATTTAAATACCATCTTACTTGATTTCAAATTTACCCATGTACTAATTTTACTGCTTTATTTTACAAAGTTCTCCACATTTCCCAGAGGTTGGACTCCGAAATTCTGCTTCAGCGCCCTTCAAACTATAGAAAATCATCTTCAAACCTTCTTCCCCAAATTTGGAGAATAGAATTCTCATTTATGACCCTACTATTAGAATTGATCATGGTAGTAAAGTTCATAAATTGTCACACAAATGCTTGTTTTAAAGGTGCAACGAGAGATTTTGAGGATAGGAAAAAAAAAGTGATTTTGATTTGCTTGTTTTCAATGTAAACCATAACTGAATTTTGTATTTGCTCCTATACGAAATTAGAAATTTCACAATTTTTGTACTAAAGAAACATTTTTAGGTTTTTTGATGGAAAGCTTTACATCAGGGCAAAAACCAGTACTTTCGATTTTTTAGGGACACCTGATATGTTAAATCTCTCGTTGCACCTTTAATACAAACTGATGCTCATCGAAACTTATTGACTTGAACAGCATGAAAAGGTACAGTTGGTCAATCACACAATCACATTTGGCGATTAACATAAAATCTCCCTTGCACTACAGTGGAACTGTGGAAATACCACGAGTATAATAGATCACCTGTACAACTTGAGCATCTCTGGAATTCAATAACACGTGGATGTATTGTAATCATTTAATGTGGCTCTCTTGCCCTAGAGCATGGCTGCCTATTGCATAGGGTCTATTATTTTAACGTATTGTATATACGTGCTACTTGTAGATCTTTATGGAAATTTCCGTAACTTGACCCATCTGACACACTTTTTTCTGACACACTTATGAATTAGGAAACCCTTCACGAAATAAAGCACAGGTTTACTCTGTTAAGGTTTCCGAATTCATAAGTGTGTCAGAAAAAAAGTGTTTTGCAATGTTTGGCATTGGTTGCATAATTAGTGGGCAAAATGTAACAAGTGTCTACATGATCTATAGGGGGTCAACTAACCTTGACATCAAGTTTGTATACAGAGCTGTCACTCAAAGATTTAAAATGCAATATCTGTTTCAGTATGACAGTAATTTTACCGCTTTATTTTACAAAGTTCTCCACAGTTCTGCTTCAGCGCCCTTCAAACTATAGAAAATCATCTGCAAACCTTCTTCCCCAAATTTGGAGAATATAATTCCATTTATGACCCTACTATTAGAATTGATCATGGTTGTAAAGTTCATATAAATTGTGACACAAATGCTTCTTTTTTTATACAAACTGATGCTCATCGAAACCAATTGACTTGAACAGCAAGAAAAGGTACAGTTGGTCAATAGACCCTATGCAATACGACATTGCACTTGGCGATTAACATTAAATTTCCCTTGCCCTACGGTTGAAATACCAAGAGTACAATAGACCACCTGTACAATAAAAGGTGGATGTATTGTAGTCATGTAATGTGGCTCTCTTGCCCTACACACTGGCTGCCTATTGCATAGGGTCTATTATTTTAACGTATTGTATATCGGTGCTACTTGTAGATCTTTATTGAAGTTTCCGTAACTTGACCCATCTGACACCCTTTTTTCTGACACACTTATGAATTAGGAAAGCCTTCACGGAATAAAGCACAGGTTTATTCTGTTAAGGTTTCCGATTTCATAAGTGTGTCAGAAAAAAGTGTGTCAGATGGGTCAGGTTACGGAAACTCCCAATTTTTATTGTCTTGAAAAAAAAGAAGATACACGCATTCCCATATTTGGAAATCCCCCGACTGAATATATCATTGGAATATTATGAAAGGTTTTACATGATTCAGAGGTATTGGTAAGAGGTATTCAGTGTTATTGGTAAGAGAAATGTTGATGATATCCCTCAAATTCGATGGATGCACCTAGTTTGATACATCATCGAACTGCCCATTACCTACCAAAATTGTATACTTGATATACTTGATAATGTTTATATGTTATTAAACCGTTTTTGAATTGAAGGGCGTGTTTTGTACTTTGGTAAGTGTACTTTCAGATTAAAATAATCGACAAAAATTGTCCATTTGACAGCAAAGAAACTATAGCAAAACTGAAAAATTACAAGCACTTACTACCGGTGCAAGTAAATTTACGAAAATTTCTAAAAGTATAGACAGCGAGGCAGGGATGTATTATAACATTATATAAAGAACATTTCTCTTAAGAATTGAAAATACGAGTTGCAAACATTTCATAATGTTCCAATTACTAAAATGAGAACTTCTTTTTGATTTACAAAAACGAACTTCGAACTTCTAAAACTTACCTGCTAAAAAGGATAGAGCAATAAGGCAGTAATTTGCATTCATTTTGCACAACTTGTTATAGCAAGAATACGGTGATGGTAATTCAGTGGCAGTCAATTTTGTGTATATGAGGTTAGTATTTCTAGAATTATTTTATCAATTTTATGTAAATAAATATGTAATATTGAATCGGTGGTAGTCGTTAATACAGAAAAGGAAATATAATTCCATGGATATTGATAATTTCTTTAACTTAAAACATCATGTTACTTAAAATTAGCAAAATGTTTTGTAAATATTTCATTTATCATTTAATGACTTTAAAGTATTGGTGAATAAGACATAAGTGTGGGTGTTTCGTTATTTAGACAAGATTTTCTTGCTTTCAGGGTTTGGTTAATTTTACATGAAACGTGCCCTAAATTAGATTCTTTATCCCATCATATCTGACTGCGGTGCAAAGTGCAAAGGGTCGAAAGACGCCCGGCCTTAGTGGAATATCAATAAACACTCTTGACGTTCTTTAAGTAGCGAGTCCTGCAAAAGTAAATGAGTCAAACATACTCAAATGAACCCATCTTATAATCACTTCCTCCACTTATTTGTAAACAATTTCGATGTTTGCACAGAGAAAAATATTATGTAAAAAAATACATAAACTATGTAAAAATAGAACTCCATAATAATTAAGTAAATATTGTAACCCAAAATATGCAAAATTTATCTCAATTAAGTAAAATTTTACCTAAATTAAGAAATTGTTTTCAAATAACTGGAAAGGACTGTAGCATGGATTTATACGAATTATTTGAATATTTTTTTTCTTTGATGGAGTCAGTTTTCAACAATATGGCGTGTGCTTGTCGGAACAATGACGTAAATATTTTAATATTTACGTCAAAATCAATACAGCTACCGTCCACGGTTTTTTGCGAGTTTGTCGAAAGATAGATATTACCCGAAATGCACCTTGAATAGTACCGTCCAAGCAACACACTAAAAAGTTTAACGCAGAAAATCAAGGCTAGAACAGCATGTACTTTCACGCGTGATTGTTTACGTTGTAAAATCTCTTGGTTGAATTTCAAGGCAGGAAAATGTCGCTAATTGGGATCTTTCATTTCAATAGTTAATTTGTATTTGTATAGTTGAATCTCTTCACCTAATGACCAGATTTTAAATACATGGTATCCAGAAAATGAATGTTATGAATCACTGAACGTAACGTGCATCGAAAAGCCGAGATGCTTTGTAGACGGTACGGCTGATAATGGACCAATCGAGGCGAAATTGATGAGAGCTGAGTAAATTATATCAAATTTGCTGCCCTGCCGTTTAGTTTGAGAAAAGAAATACCACTGTACAATACCAATCATGAAATGATATCACTTTCTGAATAATATAACAGCTTATAACTAGTGCATTGTCAGACATTTCAAGATGCCATGCAAAGTAGTGCGCACAAGATTTTTAGCTTTACGGCATCCTAGTTAGTGGTATCATGTCAAAGGGTATAAATGCTAGGTAGAATCCGTTTTGGAAATTGAATATAAAGCTTATAGTCAAGTAAGGCACAGTCAAGTAAGGTAATGGGGACGGACCTGTATACACAGGAACGGAGTGCCCATCTCTCTTTCGAAGCGATTGGGCCAGAATCCACCATATGATGTTGTTGTAGGGGTATCGGTACATCTCCTCTACAGCGAGTCTGTTACCTTCCCAACATTGAATAATGCCGGTACCCATTTATACACCTGGGTAGAGAGGAGTAATTGAGGTAAAGCGCCTTACTCATTGGCGAAACACATTGACCACAGCGCAGCGGGGCTCAGACTCACGAACTTTGGCGTGCGGGTCGGACGCTTTATCTACTGGACCACATGTGCCCCTAAAAGTCATGTAAATAGAAAGAAAACGAAGAGCTTAGGGTTTTACCCTGCTAAATACAAATCCTACTCGTTCCTGTACAAAATGAGTGAAATGAAAACGTCATTTTCTCCTCAATGGAACATCTCAGACCTTAAAGCTAACATTTTGAACGAAGATCATCATATCTCCTACCTGATCAGTCATGAGATTAGGGTAGTTATCCTCAGTTTTTTCGAGCTATTGGACAGTGAAGACTAGTATACATCATGGACAGGTGTTCCCTGTAAGAATAGGTTAATATTGGTATGTCAGATAAAAAAATATCAATGCCAACCTTTCTTGATATTCATATACAGATTTTATACTTAATATAGATCAAGCATGATTTTCAGCCCAGATCTCACCATTTCTCTCATTTATTTAAGGGTACACTTAGAAACCGGTCCCCATAAAAACATTGTTATTTGCAGAGGGGCCTAGACTTACCTCCGTTTCTCATGTTATTTACCGGTGTGAATCCTTAGGTATATATTAATTACTAGGAGTACCATAGCTGAACATGTCAACGTTTATTCTTGACCTTACTCCTTGATGAGTACTTCTTGAGTACTTACTTCTTGCTTCTGTGCTTTTATATGCAAACGAAACCCTTGAATGCCCAAAACTAATATAACTAGTAACTTGCTTATATTTTGATATTTTACGAATGTGGTTAGTACGTGAGAGAGAGAAAAAAAGTCAAAAGTTATGTTGCGTTCCAACACGAGACGCCATAAACCGAACCTTGAGTTCATAGGCCCCTTATACACTAAGCGTCCAAAACGATTCATTGACAGTAGTTAATATTAAAGGAAATATGTCAAGAGTTTTTGTCAAGCTCAGTTTGACTTACATTATAAAATATATATACATACATCACGAATTCCCGAAAAAAATCAAACATTTGATGTAAAAAATTAACAAATAGATGCATTTTAATTTTTGCTGTTTTGACATACGACAAGAAGGAAAACGCGCGCGGATTTTTCGCCACGGCTTCATGATCAAAAGCAGGCCCAATTTTGCTCTCCTGTTGACGTCAAAGTGATGACCAAAAAACATCGTGTTGACTCGAATTGTTATTGCTGACCCTATAATAGATGGATTAATGAAAGTAATAATAAAAATTCGAAAAAAAAAAAAAGTTACAGAATGACATATTTTGTTTTTATTTCGTTTGTGTTTAATTATGACTTGCAAGTGGCAACACTGCGATATGATGGTTACAACGACGTCGTAAATTATGTGGATGGTCCATCACTTTGACGTCACCATTTGCCTGCGATGTGGATTTGTCGGAATCGTTTTCGAGTAAGCTATTGGGCGGGAAATGAAAAGGGCAAATACTCAACAAATTTGGACAATTTTTCACTTATTTTGTTTTAATAACATTTTAAAGATCATATTGGCTTCCATCTATCACAAATTTTCTAAATATTCAGAATCATGACATTTTTCCTTTAGTTTGCTTGACGGGTTTCGAAGAGAATTTGTAATCTCCAGTCCGCGATGTGGAATTTTCGCAATAATAACGGGCGCGCCACCAGCGGTTACCCTCGCCAGTCCAATTTTTACCAAGAGTCACAAGGGGGATCGTCGTCCAATTCCTATTGAATTAACCGCAAGTAGTGTTATTATTAGTTGAAAAGAGCTTCACGAAAGAGTTTGTGTGATCGAGAAAGCAACCCGGGTTTACTTTATTGTTAATAAACTTTTAGTGCGCATTTGCACGCACCAACCATATGTGACAATAATATGACAGTCCATGACATGTTCTTGTGTAATATTTGCATTAACGTAACGCGGGCTCCTTGGATATTGACGTCTTCCCATGATGCATCACGAAAACATTGCCTCTCTCTCCGACGCAATCTTTGGCGTCGCACCGCATTGCGAAATGCGAGATTTCTTTCTTCTGTTGAAAATCGATCGAACCAAAATTATCCGCTCAAGATACTTAACCGAACAAATTACCTTGGAGTTCTAGATAAAACACCTTTTTGTCCTCTGAGGATGTTTGTTACTGTTCATTCATCATCACCGTTGCTAGAAGAAGTAAGGATTTTTGATTAAGTGACTATCTTGCCCTCCTGCGATGTTCAGCAGTAACCTTGCGAGTAATACACGTAAAACCATTCAATTCAATTTTCACGTCCGTTAGAAACTGTAGTCTACAGCTCCTAACGTACTTAAATAGTATAAAAATGGTTACTTTTATAAATCATCAATTATTTCTAGACATGAAAATGAGCAATTGCTTACACATCATGTAAATTTGTATGTTTAATATCATTAACATTTGTGACTGTACTCTAGGATCTTCTGTATGCATATCAAAATTCACAACTACGCAATACACTAGCTATTACCAAGACGTTCATAATAAAGAATAACATTTTTTCCCGTTATCCTTACATGTCCAACTTTCATCAATTTTGTGAGAATTTTTCTATGAGAAAAAATACAAAATAAAGAAATAAATATCAAATTAACGGGTCTCGTTAAAATTAGTTTTAGGCATCGTTGAAAATCAAACCCCGATTGACTGACGGTTAACGGCCTTTAAACCCTGTTTCATTGTTTAGACCAATAGAAACCGGTGAGAAAGTAGATATAGTCCGCCGAGAGCACAGTCCGGGCTCCATAGACGATAACCGAATAAAGCATGAAACTAATGTTTCGTGAAGAGTCAACTGAATCCAGTACCCTATTCTTTACTGTTGTAGCCGGACTATGAGTACGGCGGACTATAATTACTTCTATCTACATCGGTCTGAATCAGTGGATGAATTTTGAAGCCGCCCAATAGCCTCGTCAAGGAAAGACACTTTAATTCAGAAAAAACTCTTAACTTTAAGATATCCTGTTGTTATGTCTCGTAATTTCGAAATGGCAACACGTTATTTTGAGATCAAATTAATAACATCTCGTTATTTAAAAAAAAAATCTCGTAACGTTGTTAATTTGGTTAAACAGCTATTTCACATATACCATGGTTACTGTGCCCTAAACGTAACGGATACTTAGAAAAATGTTGCTCTTTTCAAAAACACCAATCAATCAGAGGTATGCAGCTCCATTCGACATTGTTGCAAATTAAAGCAAGTGTTAATATCTAAACGTTAAATGGTGTTTATTTTGGAGCAGTACTTAAAGAGGAGCCACTGGCACATTGGAAAATAGTACGCCTCAAGATTTTTAAAAAATGAATATGTGCATGGTAGTAAAGCTATTATATCCCTAATCTGAACTAATTAAAGCCACGATCAGCTTTTTCTTCCAAATATAAACAAATTGCGGCCCTATTGTCAACAAAATGACGGAGTGGTTTTATTCGGCAGACCCCGTTAAACACACCCGAAAAACACGCCGGAGTTGAATCCCTTGGTATCAACACTGTTTTGATTGGTTAGTGACCTTTGTGGCTATAATATCAAGGCGTACTAGTCTGCCATATTCATGTTTAGTAGACACTTTTTTATTACAGTTACGGCAAACCCCAAAATAGGCTCACAAATTACAGGATGTTATTTTTTTTTTTTTAGCCTCTTATTAGGGGTCCTAATGTGTTTTTATGGTTTTGAATTTTTTTGTGTGTAAAATATCGCTATGCTTCCAAGGTCCATTTGAGAGCAAATTGAAAAAAATGATATACTTTGTTTGAAAATGTGCCTGTGCCACTTTAATAAACACGTGTTTCCTATATTATTATCAACACCATAGCAAAATGCACCTTTCATATAACGTATATAAGTTCTGATAAGAAACTAAAGCATTTGATCAACCTGAATATTTATGCCTCTCATTAGAAAATGCGACACATTTTTTTGTTTAGTATTTTGACCATAAATAGACCAAAATGCTTTAGTTTTTTCGCAGGAATATATTTACACACACTGCCCAAAAGTAGAGTAACATACAGAAATAAACTTCATAATCACGAACTGATTCAAATTGTACCATGTGTATGCCTGTTATACGAAACTTTGTCTTTTGGGTATGAGTTTATATTAGCACGTTTAAGGTTTAAATAGGCCTATACAAATATTTTGCAGTGTGCCCTTGATCTAAGATCCATTTAATAACCCACAACTTATTTGTGTGGATGGAATTTCTCTTTGTGACGTGCAATTTATTCATAATTTCGAATCGGAGTTGTCTTACCTCATAAAGAAATGTAGCTCAAAATGAATTTTAACGTATTGGTGTAAATCGGGTAAATTGGTGCATTGCAGTACAACGAATATACTTCTTGACTTATGGACGTGGTTTTTAGCATGACCTTTAGGAATGAACCACACGATTGATGAAGTCCTGTAAATCTAACTAGTTTCATTGAAGCCAAGCATCCTTTTGTCGTCTTTTCGGATGTAACCGTATAGTATGCTATTGATGTTCTTATCAACATTGACGCATCATGGACGTACATGACATTTACTTCTCCTGCATGCATGTAAACCAGTTAGATTTACGAGTTCTTCACCTCTTTCTTAGTTTGTGCCATTAACACCTCTCATGTACACCAATGAGCACATTTTAGCGACCGTGTCATGACATGCATATTAGTCAGTAGAAGAGGCTGACTTTAGTGATGTGTTGGGGTTAAATTGTTATTTGACATGTTAACATCTTATTAATTCGTTAATATTTAGCGCTATTAATGGAAATTTGACAAAGTAAAGCTTGAGTTAGTCCGCCTGAACATTCAGAATAGGTCTTTTGTATTGAATCGAAGGTACGTTAAGCCTTAAGTACAAGATATAACCTCGTTAAACAAATACAAGCCACGTTTTCAAAGTATAAAATTGACATGATAACATCTGACACGCCTGCGAATTCGGCATCTTGTGGAATACACAGCATGCTGACCAGCGTAAAGGTTGCCGAATTCATAAGTGTGTCAGGAAACACCGAATTAATATAAGAAATTAATGTCGCGAAGTACAAGACCTTCAACTCAAAAGACGTAAAAGCATTTTTTTACGAGGCATTGGAAAAAATAGGAAAAAATGACAATCATAGGGAAATGCATGCCGACATGGATGGATGGATATCGAAAATTCATACTCATTCAGACTCTTTGACACAAGTTATGCTGAAGACGATAGAAGATGTTAAACATTTACAATATGCAATGACCTTTAACCACAATAGGTAACATAAAGGCCTCTCATTATTTTACTGTGGCAATTGCTTTTTATGTATGTGAGTAGCTACTTTTTCGTTAAAATACAAACTCTTTTCGCCTCACAATGAGACGCTCTCAGGGTCTGAGTATTAACGACTAGTAAAGAGCCCACGAAATCCACACGGGCAAGTAGTATTTTGCATTTTGTCAACCCGTGTACAAGTTGCTATGTGTAAGGGGGATGCGCCACCATGTTGGGTAGTGCGCCTGCTGTAAAAGTGCAATTCCAAAGTTAGATTTTATGTCTTTGAACCTACCGTGCTCTGAATCAGAAGACAGAGCCGAGACTATGGGACAGTCTAGGTTACATTTTGACTTTATCCAGCAAAAGCCGTTTACCTTTGCCATTCCAACAACTGATCCAAAACTTTAAAAGAGGTGACACGATCGCTAAAATCTACTCTTGCTATATACTTACAGCAGCCATTTCCTCAGGCTCTAAATGTACTCTTTCTTTTCTATTGACCTTGAACAAACGTTCTGGTAAAAAAAAAAACACTCAAGGAGCCGTGTTCAATTTAAAAACAAAATATTCAAATATTACACAACTGTCATTACTCTAAATTACATACATTTTCTCATGTCTTCCGTAAGTCTTATTATGCGAAATATACACAGAAAAGAAGGATCTTACGTCACGATTACACAACATAGATACGTGTCTCATTCACAGAAATTAGTATACACAGATATACAACTTTTTAAGTACGAGAACAGATCAGCAATTCATTATAAAATGACGACTACTACTGTGTGATTTTATCACAATTTACGTAGCTATACAGCCGGTTGTGCATAAAATGCATTCTCACGTGAATAAAATTCACTGGACGAAATTGTCTGATCTCGTGACATCATAGTTTGCGTCATAAAAATATGTAAACTTTTGCACATTGTCGAATGTTGCGTGGAATGTAATGTCAGACTATATAAAATTGGGTCCGTTGAACCTCGCCCCGTAGGTCAGTCTTTAAATTCACATAATTTGGAATATAAAAAATATGAGTTGGTGTTCCAACTCGGCTGCAAATATGGAGTCCATTTTCTCCTGATGTTATTGTTATGCAAATATATGCAAATACTGAAAACCAAACAAAAGGCAACGATGTCAATCATGTCAACGCGCAACGTGTATTTGTGGCAATCAGCGAACTGAAGTGAACTGGTGGCGGTGTTCGCTATTTCCGAGGTTCTGCGACCTGTGACCCCAGAAGTCACGTGCAAGTAATAAATCATCATCTCCAACAAGCAATTATTAGGAATTCTACACGTTTTTAAATCAAATGCCTCTAAAAGGGATGATCTTCAAGTGCAGCCTAGATTGAAGGTTGATGGAAACGCCTTCAGTGGTGATCGTGTCCCGCTTTTTGGAACAAGTACGACCATTGAAATTTTAGCAAATGTGTAAAATTTGCAGCCAATGTGCAAGTGTCAACGTGGAGAAAAGTTGCTTCCATGTATGTAGCAATAGCTACGAATGCGACGTTAGAGTTTGCTTTGAACAACATTCTCTCGGCCCGCGATGATGTAAATGATCGAGTACAATTGTTCGAACATTTCAGAAATGTTCGAACTATTCGAACATTTCTACAATTCTTCGAACAAGTAAATGTAATGTATTCTTGTAAAAGCGTGTCTTCCATACAGCATGGCTGTCTATTAGGGAGCGCACCATTATATATCAAGGCAGGGGATGGAAGTTTGAATCAAGCGAAAAAATATTAAAACGTTTCTAATTTCGGATTATAAGCATTAAATATACTTAAAAAAATCTTTTACCCATTAGTTAAGCGATTGTTTTTTTCCAACTCACTAGTAGAAGAAGTTTCAGCAAGTTCTATGCCTCACCTAGATGTCTAATGGTGCGTCCCTTAGGTCTAAGAGGGAAATCTTTCGTCAATTGGCGGGAAATCGACTTGAATGCCACAATGCCAATATATTCGCTCATAGTCTGGGACAGAATTAGGCGACCAATTTTTATTTGACCTACAAATCAGGAGGGTAATAGGGTAAGCTCAGGTGACTTTCAGATTTCTTTGTTGTAAGTAATAATCACATTCCTGTATTATAAATTTAGAGAATCACTGTATTCAGAGTTGAAAAGTCGAAATTGTACTGAGGGGATTATAGCCACTCATAGTTCGCAATTGTTACCATTATGAAGAATGCATTCAATTGAATCTAAATAAGCCTAGTCTTAGGTCAGTGGTTTTTGAGATGGCTTCTCAAATGATCGCAGATCATTTGAGAAGCCATCCGAGAAACCAGTGTTATAGCATCATGGTTGAGAGGATTAAAGCAAAAAGTCTCGCCCACGGCCTGAACTTTCTTGATTGAGTGGAACATAGGTCGCGTAATTGGTCGCATAATTTTGTTCCTGGACTTCAGGAATACATCTAATACTGCCTATGTGGAACAGGTGATACTGCCTATGTGGAACAGATGATGTATTTTTCCTCTACTATGTAGGTTTTTCCCGCCAATTTAGATGTAATGTGACGTAAGGCTGTATCCGCTATCCTGGATGCGTCATATTCGATGGTAGCGTGTGGATCTGGCTTGCTCTTTCTCCATCTTTTCGATAATCTTCTTCTCTTGTTCCTTTTGCTAGAGGAGCAATGGAAGAAAAAGAAAAAGAAAAACACACTTGATTAATGATTGCTATTCGTTAAAATATACACCCTTTCACAGTGGTGACCGCCATTTTGAGATGCTAAACTATTTTAATGGCCTGTACCATTTTACTAAATATATAATTACATACGTCAGGGTATTCATCAAAATGTCAGGCTTCCTGATTCTCAAAGAAGGTTCAAGGGACACAAATGACACGCAGATGTGGATTTTTAAACCACCAAGGTTAATATCATAAATTGGAACACATTGCAATGATATATGATTAGTTAGCTGAAATATTAAAATTTCATGTGACCTACAATTCATGAAATAATGAGATCTAAAAATCAAAAGAGACTACCTTATGTTTCTTCCATACCTATGGTTTGGAAAAGTCTGTTAATAGTTGATAACAGATGTGGCTAAAACCCCACATTTCAGGATTGATTTCAAATAAAAGACAAGGTGGGTGGTCGAACCACTAGGCTCGCCTGCTTTCGCGATCATCTGAAACATTTGTATTGAAGCCTAAATGAAAAAAGGATTATTACTATTAATGTATTTTCAATTTAATATAAATTATGCAAAGTAGATCATTAAATATGCAAAAATACCACCAGCAACACATGCTTGGAAGCCTTAGCTATAGACTTTCATATCGTGGATATTCCATTCACATAGCATCTACAATAAACCTAAACATTCATCTCCTATTTTGGACATTAATTATGCAAACTATTTTCTAATTTATTAATTTTTGCCCACAAAATTTAATGAGGTTAAGAACCCTTTGCTTTCCTATCAACCATTCTTTTAATACCATATTGTTGATTGGTTAAAAAATCATGAAAGATTCAATGTGGCCAATTGGCACTCAGGTTAAGGAAAACAATACCAACCTTTCTAAGTTGTTCTTGTCTGTCTGCAATCATTTGCTCTTTGGTTAATGTTCGTCGTTTGAGGTAGCGCTGTTTCTTTTTCATATGCCTTGCAATGACGCAACTTACAAAGAGAGATAACACTGCAAATCCACATGCTACGGCCATAGTAACCAGCGCCACCATGACAAATTTATCTTTCTTTTCTTTGATGAAAGTTTGACCACTGGTTGTGTGGTCTACAAGACCTAAACGTAGCAATTGTAAACTGACTATTCCAATAAGGAGTGACACGGTTGAGGCGGCTGTAAAGCACAAAATCTGTAACGGTAAAATTATAAAAGGATATTTAATGATTTTAGCAAACAACGTCAATATATTGAGTTGGTATCCCAAGAATCGTCAAAGTGGGAATGTGAAAAAACAAACAAACACGTGCGCTTGGCCGGACTCGAACCGGCAACCTCCGTATTACTAGCACGGCGCTCTTACCAATTAAGCTAACAAGCCAAGGTTGGTAGAGGATCGATAGATATCATCTATAGGTGTTACGTCCAAAATGTGTCCATCGATATCTATAGGTGTTCGCTCCTCTACACTTTTAAAAATTGCTGTTATTTAACGGTAAAGTACCGGAATCCTGCTGCCGGTATTCTCCCGTTAAATAACAACAACCCTAAAGATGAATTTGCCGTTATGAATGAAGAGAAGTTTTGATGTTTTATCGATGTTAGTATGAAGAAAACACATATTTTGTGTTAAAGTCATCACAATGCACAATAATCTCTTAAACACAGTAACTTTACTTTCTACGATGCACCATATTTTAACGGTAGAATACTGGCAGCTGGGATTCCGGTATTCTATCGTTATAAAACGTTATTTTTTCTAACAGTGTACCAACCTTGGTTTGTTTTGGCATGAGATATATGTAGGATACAGAACACACATTTATTTGCCTTAGTTCATTTGTTTAGTAAAGAACTTCGGTGCAATAAAATCTTCAGCCGTACAGCTGCAGTAAGTTTTTAACCCCATTAAGTAGCCTAAATTATTACGGTCGAGTAACCTGGGCGGTAATGCAGCCTACAATGACGATCCATAACCTAATTTTGTACCCTTATCGCTTTTCTTTAGTCGATTTATTTGTGCGTGAAAAACAGAAAATGAAATACACCACCTGACCAATGTATTGAAAATTTATCTTATTTATTTAAAATAGGCATTTTTATTTATATCCAAACCATTATAACTCCTCAACTATCGCGTATTTTGTAACTAGACTACCAAGCATTGTTGCCAAGATAAATCCCTTACGTCCCTAGAGGAAAATCTGAAGATCATCGCAAAAAGGGAGGTAGTGTTATTTTTCTTGTTAGATCTAGGACCAATTTCCCTCTAAAGCAAGACAAGGGTCCGCTCCGTCGTACCAAACAAGATGATGTTTGTCCCTTTAACATAATATCATACGACCAACTTACGACGCATTACCATATCGGACTCTTTTTACTTTTTTGAGAAAATACGTTGCCTATTTTGTTTATGTCACAAACAAATTCACCAAGTTTCAAACCTCAAATTTGTAGAATTAATTTGTAAAATTAATATTATTTTCTCAATGGGCCGGTGGCCTACAGAGAATACAATAAAGCATACTGGGCTAAAAGATTACCCAGGAACTATGACTTATTTGCTAAACCTTAAATTGTCCGCATCACATAACGACGTATTTGTTCATAATGCAGTGCTCGCATAAACATTCTGTATGGAATATGTTATGCATACAGATGGTTACATATCTACTGATAGCACCGCAAAACGCGCGATTTACTGCTTTAAATGTTTTGGACAGAAATACTTCCTAACAGTCTTGCGACTGTGCAAATTTGATCGATCCTGCTATTAATAAAATACATTTCAAATGCATTAACAATCCAATTCCACCCTTTTTAGCTAGTACTTCGACAGAACGGAATATGTCCCATGACGTTTTTGTTATCATAAGATCAGCCTAAAGCCAAGTTGAGGAGTGCGAATCAGTATGTTTGAAGATCTAGGCCGCAAGCGAGGCGGTAGTGGTAAGGTGCGGATCCATGGTATTAAGTATTGCCATTAATTGAATCCAGGAGGCAACGCGTTTTGGGTGTATAATAATTATAATAGGGCTGTTTTGAATTAGAGTGTATCGGTTTGCGCATGGCTACGAGCGATTAAGCTCGTAGCCATGGCGCGTATGTTCAAGGGTATATGTTTGATAGGATTACTTTTGCAGGGGAGTTTCTGGAGTTTTGAGTTACACAGGTAATTTAAAACGAAGAGACAGATGATGTGAAAACGTTTAATAGCAGTGACGATGAAAACAGTGGCAACGGACGTGGGCCTGGGGCCTAAATTTGAGTCTTTAAGCACATCTTACAAAATGTAATGATTATTACACTGCGTAGCTCTATGATTGCATGGCTTTAGCATAATTTACCAATTTGATGGTGTGTGTTTACAACTTATGGTGTCATGCCTTAATGATAAGCCTGTGGTACTGTCATGTAGTATAGCCAATTTAGAACTTTGTGCACGACAGTCGTGAATATAGCCTTTGCCTAGACTCAGTTTCAGTCCCATATTTTTACTAATATGGAAACTGAGATCAATGCATATATCATTCACGTGACAGGTCGAAAAAAATTATTTTCTAAATATATGGTTTACAAAGCCCAATTTGAATTTGTCATCAGATCATGGTATTAAATAAAAAAGCACTCAAGTCAAAGGGAGAAAGAAATGCAAAGGTGTTTCATGCAAAAAAAGCATGTTGTCATGACGTTGCGAGGGGACTCCACATGGTGCAAAATGTTGCACCTCAAAAAATCATTGATCTCAAGAGCGTAACTGCAGAATACTACTTTAACAGAAAATCAGAGGTAGTTAATACTACCGATCCACTAAACCAAGAAACTTTAATGATATTTTTTGAGGTTGGGGTGGACTGTCCTACTTTGCCTATAGGGCCCCCCTAAGATTCGGAGTTGTGACATGAATATTTGAAAAATAAAAGAAGCTAAAAAAATTCCCTCAACATATATAGCATCTTTAAACAGTGTACATTCAATACAAAACCAAATAAAAGCACAGCTGAAATTCATCACCTTGAAATTTGGATGTGAAACAAAGTTGAGGGTGTCAAATTCGGAAACCCAATGTTTTTGCATGCAAGGTAAGTTTTGGCCTCCAAATCACACATTTATTTCCAAATGGTAAACATTTAATCACCCTACCATGAGATTACCCAAGACGCTCAGAAGAACCCATTACCAATCAGTAAAACAGTTGCGCTATATTGGAATAGGAAGATCCAGTTAGAAGCATGCGGTGCTATGCCAGTCTTTGCTTGAGTGACCAATCACATGGTGATGGTGTCAACGAGGCCCAGTATAATGCTTAGGGAAGAGGTCTATTCGCACAGGTGAAGGTGTTGAAATAAGCATGTCTTCCGGCTTAAATTCGCATCGTAGCGGTGTGAATAAGAAACCTTTTCCTGTAATTCGCATCGTAACGGGGGAATAAAGAAAACTTGTCTTGTAATTCGCATCCGTGGTGGTGCGAATAAGAATTTTTTCTTTGTAATTCGCACCATAGCGATCAAAATAACGAAATTTTGCCCGTCGTTGTTAACACCGTCACCGCGGCAGGTAGAGTTAGGACCTATATAGCTCTATATCAGCATAATTTAACATGTATATATATATATTCAAAAACTTCTCCGCATGGTGTGTATGGGCGGGGGGGGGGGTGGGGTATTTTCTCGTTGTTTCTTTCGTTTTTGTTTTGTTGATAATTTGGGTGCTTTACTACAAAGAAAATTTCTTTTTGTTGTATTTTTCATATTTTATCCATTTTATAATGTTTATGTTAGATTTATTATGGCTTAGAATGTGTTTTATTTTTGTTTCATATTCATATGGTTTTATTTTTTCTATTTAGTCATTTTTTATTTTAATATTTTGTTTTTTATTGCTGTATTTCATTTACTTGTATTTTTATTTGATTGAATTTGTGTAGATTTTTGTTCATTCAACTCTTTGATACTTATTTTTGAATTGCTTATATTAGTAATTGTGTTTTTTAATTTATAATTCTACTTCTTTTTATTACTTGATAGTTTTATGTAGCCTAATTTTTAATTGCTGTTAATTTGTAAAAAAAAAAAAAATGATTGAAAATTAGTTTTTTACTTAATTATTTTAAATTTTAATTTTCTATCTAATTCACAATTCATTGTTCATTACATATTTTCAATGAAAAAGGGACCGTACTGGCGAGCTCGACAGTTAAAAAGGAAAGGGGACGGACCTGTGCACACAAGATACAGAGTGCCCATCTCTCTGGCAAAGCGATTGGGCCAGACTCCACCATGTAACAGTGCTGATTAAATTGCTCCCAATTTTCAATTTGTGAAAATGGTTGATATAATCCTAGTGACAGCGGAATGTTAAGCGCTTTGAGACGTTGTGGAAAGCGCTATAAAATACTACATTTCTTGAAAAAAAAAAGCGAGACACAATGGCCGCACCGGGGCTCGAACCTGCAACCTTCAGATCATGATTCAGCCGTCTGATCCACCTGGGACCATATGACTTCTCATTGTATTTCATGCTTATAGAGAAAGCTTATCATTGATGTAAATGTTTCCAAGTTCATAGGCTCACATTTGATTCGATTACGCTTTTGTGACAAGGAGACGGAAGAATGCTTGCCGGCTTTGCCGTATTGTAGTATAAACGGCTAGCCGAGATGTATGGTTTGGTGTCACGTGTCAGGTTACCAGGTCACGTGTCAGGGATCAGTATCAGTTTTGCTCTTCGGGGGCGACCCATATATATAAATCGACTAGTGGTTAAACAAGGTATGCTACATGATGACCCTCTGTCCCCAAGTGCTCTTAATTTTCCAAAAGACACCGTTTAGTATGTCTAACAGTACAAAATTTACCTTTTCCCTACTGATTCAAAAACCGACGTTATCGTAGATGACCATAATCGGTTGTTTTTTTCCAATGTAGGGAATACGTACGTCATTTTTTACTGAATGGTTCCCCCGAAGCAAAATTAAACATAAACCATCAATGCCACGCGTTGCGTGCGTCATTCAACATCTTTATTTTTTTCAAAAAAGTGGCTGTTTTGCCCATAATAAATTCCTTTTTAAGATTCAAACATATGGATATGTTCTTTATAATTAATATGCAATTGTCCCCGCATGAATGTTGAAAAAGAGGGGTCCATAAGTCTACCAACTGAAGACATAGTCAGCCGGCTAAATACCCCTACGTGGCCGTATGAGCAGACGATCCCCGTAATAGGTTTAGCAGGCTTCAGCCCACTTGCGCGCGCGCGACTGCGGGGGGTTATGCGTCAAGCACTGATTGTCGGTTGAGACCCCAGAACGTGATGAAATTCCCGCCTATGGCCAGTTGCACCGGAGAGGCAACACCGACGCCCAAAAAACAGGGGCACTCAAAATAGCTAATTCTGCTAGATTTATTTGGCTAGTAAGTCTAATGTTCTTGTTCCATAGATAAATGCCTGTTGGTTGTAGTAACATACCTGCGGTATTTTTCGGTTCGCAAAGGCGTTCAGTGTCGAGTTTATTTCGTTATTATCACAGGCCTCAACGAATCCGAAGCTAAAAATAGCTTTATGAATTTATAGGGCTGATTATGGGTTTTTTAGACTTTGAAGGCATCATTTATTACAAAGCAAATTCTTAGTAATTGCATTATCATGGTACGTGTGCATTTTCTAAGGTGATTCCAGAGGGAAACTAGTGACATACGTGCGTTGTAAAGAAGCTGTAATAATATTTGGCATTAAAAGTTAGGTAGTGTTTAACGTAAAGTAACGTTTCTGTTTGTATTTCTGCGGATCTTGGTAATGGTTAGTTTTCCGTGCCTTCGTATGTTTAAAGGAGCGAAACTCGTATTTTAAACATCTGGTCTCAGTCCTATAGTTGTATATTGTTTTTTTTTTTTTTTTTGACGACATGCCAGTTGAAGTAATATTTCCTATTGTTTTATTTTGACGGATAAACAGTTCCACTTGTGTTTTTTGCCAGGCCTCATCGATACCTGGAAGGCGGCTTAAAATAAACTTTATGACATTATAGGATGCTTTTATGGCATGGACTTTGAGTCTTTTTTATCTGCAAGCAGAGTGCTAGAATTTCATGTATTAGGTTTCGAGTATTTTTAATTAATTATGAAAAAATGCATTTACATGAGCTCTATAAAGCACGGAACAGTTTATAAGATTGTTAAAACTCATGGTATCTGAATAATGGAGTATTTTTGTATAAATTGGACTTTTACATTTTTGGATAGTAGTATTAATTGAGAAAAAAATGTAGAATATAATTGAGTTAGGTGATTATTAATTAATGATTTCTCTACAATTTAAATGTCACTTCTTTGCAAGGTGTATTCCAAGAGTCGATTTTCACATGCCAGCTTTAAAAATATAATGACCATCCGTGTTGATCATGTAAAGAAATTGGCTAAGAACCATACATTTGGGTCTCATTTTAAAGCTTAAATGATGCAAATTATAATGTAAACAATCTGCCTTTTCACAAATGAAGACACTATCCCTTTTTGGCCACAAAATCACATAATTATATGGTACGTGTGCATTTTCTCTAGTGATTCTACATGGGAGCTATGATTATAGAACTGTCTCAGGGGGCAATGAAATAGAAAAGCGTTAGCTTTAAGTGCTCATTTTGTTAAGTCCCGGAAAATCATTCAGATATATTTGTTGTCTCGTTCTCTAGTAGACGAATGCCTTGTTGGGTCCTCACAAAGAGTGTCGAATTTTGTTCCTGCTATTATTACACAATCGAAGCCTCATCGAAATCACGAAGGCTCACCACGTACACACGTCTTAATACATTTTACAAATGAAGATCGCCGGTGTCATTATTCATGTCTTAATGGTGACGTCATATTGCGGATACGATTGGGGGAGATTTTGAAATTCTGTATTGTGTGTCATGACGATGCGAGAGACATTTAGACATCGGGTGGGATAAAAATTAATTTCGCAAGGTAATGGGAAATCGGTATGGTCTCGGCGATCGGAAGATGAAAACAGAATTAAATAAAGACTTTACGTGTTAAGTGTTGTGTTGTTTTTTATGTCACCAGTACGTTGCGCCCGAGTCAATCCAGGAAATTGAGGGTTTGAAAAAGCTAAATAATGGTAGATAGATTATGCGCGGATATAAGTGACTATTAGGATCTAACTAGTGGTGTTTATTACTTAGATCATTCTTAAACCCACATGTGTAATAAGTGCAAGTAGGTTGAATTTTCACTACAAAATAGGTGGACAATGGAAAGATGCATGGCTATTTCCGGGCAGTGGAACAAGTTGAACTGGGGAATTGAAATGGAGTTATTGATTGCTGTCATAATTATATGCGAGATAGGGGAAAAGTGTTGGGGCGAGGTCAAGCATGGTTTGCATGACACTAAAATGTACACAACATTCGCTTGTGGGTATATTTAGGTCAGTCACCCGAATTGTTTACCGACACATGCTCGAATTAAGCGTCGGTGACTTGTAACTCTAAACTAAAATTTGTTATACAGGCGTCAATGAAGAGCTTTGTTTGTGCTCACAATAATGAAGTATTGGCCGCTCATTGATTTGGAACCTTTTAAGCCTAATTTATATGTTCAAGCAGATTCTCATAATTTTTTATAATATTGTACGTATGCCTGTCGAGATGGTTTTTTCTACATGGAGCTACTGGCATGTCTTAGAGATCACTACAGCTGAATATTATAACAGACTGTTTCAGTGTAATCTTGCAACTACGTACTGTGTTGTTCAAAATAACTACTATATTGTGACCCCTGGTCGCAGTCCTTTGGTCTCAAAACATATCTATTTATTTTGTTATATGCCCAGGCCTTACCAATCAGGATGGCTTGAAACACCTTATTGAATCTAGGCTATTATGAGTTTTTACTTTAAAGAGCATGGAAATCTGCTGTATAAAACACCGGTTATCAATGTTGGTTTAATTGTCTTAGTCCTTCTTAATTCACCCAGACTAAAGAAAAAATCAGATCATTAATTTATATCTTCGATGGTCTTCTCTAATTACGAGTTCACATAATTGAAAAATAATATTGCAAGAATTTTTGTTTATTTCAATTGGGAATATCAATAGCAGTATGATCATATTATGGTAATGACAAAGATGTGGATTAAAAGATTGTGATCACGTCACTAAAAGTTATTCGGTCTCGATTCCCAACGTGCAGTTTCCACGATTTGCAATTCACCGATCTTAATATTAACACCCCTTGTTTCCTTGGTATTTAATAATTTTGAAGGGTGTATATAATTCACGGAATATTCACGAATCTTGGTCTTCATTTTAGTAACATCCCTACTCTTTTAAGGACGAGGCAGTGAATCACCAAATGTTCTCTATTTAAAAAGAAAGTGTAAAACATCATTGCCCATTTTAAGTAAGTTATATTTTTTCTACAAGTAACTTTTTTTGACACTTTATATTTACAAACTCACTGAAGTTTGTATCTATAATTATATTACACTCCCAGTGTTTGTCCGTTTTTTTTCATTCTTACGTAGGAATATGATCATCATAGTGCCCTTGATCTAATTTTGTAATAGAATTGACCTTTCCCGAAGCTTAGCCTCGGCACGAGGAACAATTATTTCAATCGTCCATTTCGTCAGTCACAGACCATACACGTTTAAAAAGTGAGAAGTGGACAGTAATTAATATAATTCAATATAAACCCCTGGGCAGTTCATCTATTAGATACGTTCATTCTATGCATAGAAACATATCATATGGAATCCTTTCACTATAGATAAATAGAATAAATAAAAGGAGAGAATGAGAGAGAGAGAGTGAGAGAGAGAGTGAGAGAGAGAGAGAATTCGAGAGAGAGAGAGTGAGAAGAGAGAGTGAGAGAGAGAGTGAGAAGAGGAGTGGAGAGAGAGAGTGAGAGAGAGAGAGAGTGAGCGAGAAGATGAAAAGAAAAAAAGAGGGGAGAGATTCTCCTTCGGTTCTCTCTTCTCGTCTTTCTTCTCTTATTCTCTTCTCGCCTTTTTCTCATTTCATACCTTCTTCTTCTCTACCTTCCTCTCTTTGTTTTCTGCCTTACTCAATTCGCTTCTCTGTCTCTCCTATTTTGTGCTCTCTTGTCCGAGATAGTGTCTCGCGCGACGCGCGAGTAGAGATCGAGGGGTGGGCTGGAGAGGCGCAGCTACTTTCGGTCCCTTTTTGGTTGGTGTGGGCTAGTCATACTCTTGGAAACCTTTTATCATATCATTTATTTCCCTATATGCCATTTTTGCTTTTTAACCTGGTCACACCTTCAAGCTACAACACCCTCGGCCGCAACATCCTTGTCCAAATACAACACCCATTCCACCAACCCTAACAGTTGATTTAATGATTGCTTTTAAAAAAATCATTGATTTAATCGCGATTCCCCTCACCGATTTTATTCAACGTGATTTAAATCCAACAACCCTGCATTTCTTTACTCATTACTGTCGATATAATAATTTTTGTGAATTTGAAAAGCTCTGATGGTATTTTGGACACATAAGATAAAAGTTAGGCATTTTTGACAAATAGAGATGATAACAATTAAGGTCTTGTATTTCAAATGTCACTACCCTTCAAAAACGAAAAGCAATTTCAGGCTGACATTGTTGAATATTCCGACTTAGGTCCCTTCCGACTGCTGAACGATCAATTTCAACCTGGGGCAAACTATGATTAGATTTCCTTTGCCTGTTTTATTCTTAATATTTGGAGAGCGTAAAGCTAGCCCTTTTTCAAAGAGTAATAAATCTTTTTCATTTCTTGGCAATATCACCGAGACTGAAATCCTTCCAGTTTGCCCCTAAGCCTTCAATCTAATTCATAAAATCCTTATAGCGAGTTTTAGCTTATAATCATTAGCAATAATGGACACGATAATTTCAGTTGTAATTACTAGCAGACTGCCATAGGTAATTATTAGGTTTATTCTAGATTTGCCGAAATTACTTTGTCTGGAAAAGAATACGCTACATACCGGGGCTACAAATTTACCGTAATATACTAAGTTCGCACTTTCCATTTTTCACTTTTTCTTATAACTCAGTTACATGTAAATGCAATGTAGAAAGACCCTCTTCTTGACTCGGAATTTCAAAGCCCATGAAAGGCTTAATGTTTTTATGTAAAAAAGAAATCTAATTTTTAGGAAAGTTACTTACTATCCCTTAAATACTTTAGTGGTGTAGGGTACCAATGTTGATTGAAATAATTGTAATTGAAAATTATTATGTTCCAGCATGCTTCTACATGTACAGTACATATACAAAAGTGTTGCTACATGTACAGATGTGGCAGACACTTATTTTTGATGTCAAATGTTTACAGTAAATGGAACACCTGATTAAGGTTTACCTTTCATATTCCTTATCAAAACACATGTAGCTTAGGGTGTGTCCTGAAATACTTGTGACTATTATTGGGATACATGTTTCAAATTTGAAAGAAAAAGCCGGGGAAAAGTAACTCTGGGCCAGAGTCCGCCACAATTAATTTCCCAAAATTTGAAAGTGACCTTAGACATTGTATGTATGTCAAATTACTTTCACAATTCCTGCCATATCATGTTGCATAATATCTCATTTTCAAATTCTTTGGGATCAAAGATTCAAAACATTTTCCATTTCAAAGGAGGGAGGGGATCTTGTAACCGGCGCTACAAATTTTCGGTTTAAATGCTGTAAATCCCGTAAAATAACGGTCAATTGCCCGTAAAATAACGGCCAATTGCCCGTTAATATATAAAACATACCGGTATTTTCCCGTAAATTCACGGGGTCCATAAAATTACGGTTATTTTTTTCATACCATTAATAAAAAAAATGATCATTATCATTATGATTTTGTAAAGAATAAAATATTGTGTTCATGGGAATAATAAAAGCAGCAAATTGAAGTTGATTGTGATAAATTCTGAACTTCAATATACCTATTAATCCACAAAGACATTATCTTTGTACCTCACAATATAACACTTAGGCCTTACCATAAATGTTGCGACTTACTCGGCAGGTACTCTTGCTCTACAGCATGACTAACTACCGAGTAAGAAAAAAATCCGGAATAAAGTAGGGGAGTTTCCGTAACCTGACCCATCTGACACGCTTTTTATGACACACTTATGAATTCGGAAGCCCTTCACGGAATAAAGCACAGAATTATTCCGTTAAGGTTTCCGAATTCATAAGTGTGTCAGAAAAAAGTGTCAGATGGGTTAGGTTACGGAAACTCCAGGGTGTCGGATATGTTACTAGCCAGAGGGTGTTTTGTCAGTACTTAGGGATAAAAAGTGTTCAAGACATTTCATGATCATGCTAGAAATTAATCAGTACTAGTGCTTCGTGGGCAGGGTTTTTATGCATTAAGAATAGGATTTTGTGGGATCACATGACCTTATTGAGGTGAAATTTCCCCAAACTGGTGCATTGTGGGATGGAATCAATACACCCTCTGGTTACTAGTTTAGCAAAGTTACCCCGATTTAATTTGATGCACGAAAAATCGCGAGATACCTCTCAACTTTCTAGACTAGTAGCTTACTCGCTAGTTACCCCGATTTAGTGCAATCTGGCCTTCTAGTATTAGACCGAGGTTTATGAAGAGATCCTGTAGTCACTATATATATGTTCGCATTTAGATTAGAGAGTAATTCAAACAATGTGAAGCAGGGTCGTGCCCAGAGCATTTTCAATGGGGGGGGGGGGGGTGGCGGGGGTTGTCATAAAAACTGTCAATTTGGCGACACAATTAGAAAAAATACAAAATACAAAAATAATGAAATCGTTTCTATTAAAAACACTTTTGACTTGAAAACGGACATTCATGTATTATTGTTTAAAGAAAATTCGACAATTCTCATGGAAATAAACAGAAAATTACAATTTGAAAACTATTATATCGTAGCATTTGTGTATGAAGCAAATTTGATACCAACCGTATATGCAGTTTTTCTTCTTGCAGCCGCAAGCCCAACTAAACCACCTAGTAATATCTGCAAAAAGACAAAAATATAAATACTTATTTGATAAATCAAATCATCAATCAAAGCTGCTGTTTGGAGCAGCAGCAATAAGTTACCTTTTGGCGAAGCTTCTCTCCTGATCTTTGTTATCAGTTTTGTATTACCAATGCCAGCAAGAAACATAAACTTGTCCATAATCCTAAGAAAAAGGCAGCACTTGGTGCCAGCCGCCATAAGTTTTGAACAAAAGCATATGACTACTTGTTCGTTGTGTAAGGTAAGATATGACTGTTAGCTACTGTCCCTGAGAAGTTCATAAAGGTAGAGTCGATATTTTAGGATATGATTCCAGAAATCAAGTCACCCGCAGGACCCATTTTACCAAATTTAGGCGCTAGTAACTACAAATACGGCACTATATTATGCAGAATTAATATGATTTGAAACTAAGACCAACCACCACTTTACTGTTTTTTAAAGAATGGCCAAAAGACCTTTAGTTTTAGGAATAAAAAAGGATTCCAGTGTGTGGTCCAAACAAAGGACTTTGTGACAGATGGATTTTCGTGGTATTACCTGGTTTGCTGCTGGTGAATTTTTGTTGTATGCCACTTAGAATTTGTCGATGACTTAGTCATAGTTTTATTTAATATCGTCTTGAAATGCATTTTATCACCAAATAAATTAATGTTTTATCATTATCGGTTTAATAATAATTATGTATATGCAGTTATTTACAGTCTACAATTGATACGTTATGTATTATTATATATTATAATTTTACATTTCTGTCACGTTCGATATGTTATGCTGAATAAAATTGAATTGAATTGAAAAAATGAATTGAATTGAATATTTGATCCAGTAGTTTTCTGCAAGATATTTGGGGAATTAAATGTTGATTTCAATCAATTGTATCTGTTCTTCAGTGTTACTCTTGTGGTTACCAGTTCATTTTGGTAAAATGGGTCCTGCGGGTTACTTGATTGCTGGGGTAATATCGTCCTATCTCTCTGACATTTTCAAGGATATTAGCTAATAGTACCTTCTTACCTTAAAAACAAATAACAAATAGTCATATGCTTTTGTTTAAAGATAATGGCGGCTGGCACACAGTGTTACGTTTTTATTGGGACACGTTGTATAGCAATATGTTGTAATCTGAAACAACGATTGTCAAGTTAGATAAAGAACCTCATCCCTTAACGAACATGTGTCATCCGGAACAAAATATACCACAACTTCTTATGTGTCTCTCGCACAATAAATCTGTCTCCAAGACCCGGAGTTGGTAGCTCCCGGTAATGCCAGGAATATATGAAATCTCCATCATTGTTTTAGTTCATCGACCGAGGAAGAAGTAACACAGCTCTTACCCGTTTTCTGTATTATAGTCTTATCATATTTGTCCGACATGTATAAACTGAATAGAACTTCTTTTTATCATGGGCTTAAAATGAAATGAAAACGGCTTCAAGAACGAGAACAAAGCTTTGTCATAATAATGAAATTACCACCGGATCCTAGTGAGAAGTCAAATCAATGAAAGCTTTACGAAACGGAAACCGACATTTATCTGATATTCATGTCTTCGAATGTAATATAGAAGATATAGTAATTGTTAGTGATTGTTGGCGCTCTGTCATTTATTGAAGAATCATTTTAAGGTGATTATGCGCAAGTGTGTGTGTGTGTTTGAACGTGTGCGTAATACGCGGATGTGTGTGCGTGGGAAATAGATCTTAAACCTATCTATACAATAGATCTAAACTTATCTATTGTCTTCCTTCTCTCCTCTACCCTTCAGTTCTTTTCTTCATTTTCACTGTTTGTACTTTCCTTTTATGTTTTGAACTGTACTCTATTTCCTTTTAAAATTTCAATTGTTTTCATTTTTATGATTATTACTCCTAGGCGTTTTTATTAGAATTACGGGAATAATGTTCACCTCTTCAGTGACTGCTTCGGTTTTAGTGATCGCTTCCGTTTTCTCAGCTAGCGAGGGCCCGCGCGAAGCGCGGGCATCCCGCTATGATTATTACTCCTAGGCGTTTTTATTATATAAACACACTCAGCATGTTTATTTTTAAGAATATTATATTTGTTGTATTTTGGTCATATAAGTTAATAAATTCGTAAACATCTAAATTACATTTGCACCTTACTTATAGCTAGCTCTAGTCAAAACTATTTTCGACTTAGGCACCACATTTCACTTTTCCAGATCCTATCCCTCAAATCATTGGTCCAAATGGACAACATGGAATTTTAAGATCCCTATAACTCCAAATTGGTGAAATTTACATGCATGTTCTTTGATTAACTGTTTAAAATATGCACTAAATACCACCCTAAAATGTTAACTTTCTTAATAGTAGGAAGTACCACTTGTGAAAAACACCTAAAGGTTATAAGATGGTCACGCCTTGTTGAGTTTGGCATAGAATGACTCTCTGGCATTTGAAAGCTTAGACTCTATGCAATGGTTATAATTACTCGTAATTTCCAATATTTGATTAAGTGGACCAGCTTTGGTTTCATATCATCCTTGTCAGTCCACTGCAGGACGAAGCCTCAACATATGCCCATGTTGGATTTCATGTTGAGGTTGGTTGTTAGTTTTGTTGGTTTTATATCCCTTACCTCCCTAGAGGAACATGACTACGAACCGGACCATTACCACAAAAAGAGAGGTAGCGTTATTTGTCTTGTTAGATCTAGGAGCAATTTCCCACTGAACACAAGGCAGGGGACCACTCCGTGATTTTGAAAAGTGGCAAAAATGGCATTTATGGATTTAAAGATATACTAAGAACGATTAAGGAATTGAGGATTAGGATGTTATAATGTTAACTTGATAATGGTAGTTGAGAGCTGCTATAGTAATTTCTACATTGTGGTAATCCAAATAAAAGAGACGACAGGAAAGGTTGCATCAGAGAATAAGTTCAATAGTGTTTTTACAACATCTAAATTAGTATTGCACTTTTCCACTGCTCAGTGGACCAGATTTGGTCTATATCATCATCAGCTTGTCAGTCCACTGCAGGACGAAGCCTCAACATGTGCCCATGTTGGATTTCATGTTGAGGTTGGTTGTTAGTTTTGTTGGTTTTTATATCCCTTACCTCCCTAGAGGAACATGACTACGAACCGGACCATTACCACAAAAAGAGAGGTAGCGTTATTTGTCTTGTTAGATCTAGGAGCAATTTCCCACTAAACACGAGGCAGAGGTCCACTCCGTGTTTTTGCAAAGTGGCAAAAAGTGGCATTAGGGGATTAGGGATATACTAAGAACGATTAAGGAATTGAGGATTAGGATGTTATAATGTTAACTTGATAATGGTAGTTGAGAGCTGCTATAGTAATTTCTACATTGAGTTACTCAATAAAGAGGCAGGGAACAGTGGCGTAACGGGGGGTCAAAGGCCAATTTTTTCCCGGTCAGAGGGCTAAAAACGGCTGATTTAGCATGATTTTTTTGCAATTTTTTTCCCGGTCAAATCATCGGGGGGGGGGGGGGGGGGGGGGGGGGGGACGGGACGACAACCTGCCCCCTGCCCCCCCCCCCTTGCCCCCCCCCCCGTTACGCCACTGCCGGGAAAGGTCTCCTTAGAAAATACATTCAATCGTGCTTTACACTTAACGCTTTAAATTATATTGCATTTTTCCACTGCTCGGAATTATGAATGCATACTACGTTCACTGTATTGTCTTCAAATATTTATCTAAATTACAATTTGGTTGATGGGGAAAACCACTTTCAACTGAATCACAGAACGGGAATACGAAATAACTTCAATTTTATTGACATTTAAAAATAAGAAAATTCTATTACAATTTACAGACCCCAAATTGTATTGAATTAGCTATCATTCAAGCTTTTCACAAAAAGAGAAGTAAAAAGAATCTTGTTTAGCTTCTTCAATCATATTTCAGTAACCTAGCACGATATGCAAGGGCGCTTGCATTTCTGTTATCCTCTATGCATATCCAGTTACAGTGTGTACGGGAATATGCCTATGTAAGGCTCAACTATGACGTCATCAACCAGGTGCTTGGGGGATCCATACCTAGGTCAGAGGTCAAAGCCAACAGGCAGACGTAGTACAGATGCATTCCGAGTGTAGAATTGAAGCACACTAACAAAACCTGCAGGTGGAAGGTTTGTGTAACATGTGTAGAAAAGATTTCACATTACGTTCACTGTAGCCACTTTCTCCCGGCATTTTCTCGCTTTTTCCAACTAACAGTTTTCTAAAAAGCACATCTTAAGATATATAATTGAATGGTCCCCAACACTGATAAAAGAGAATGGTCGTTTATTCCGTAGCATATAAAGTTTGCTTTAAGGCGACGTGGCTACAATTTCCTCAAGAAAAACGAAACTGTCATTATTTTAATACTCTCAGCAACATTTGAACATAATGTGATCAATTAGACAAGCTGCTAATCCTCTGAAGGCGACACCAGCTATCTTGGTATGAACAACAATCCATCGACATTTTTATGTCCCATTACTACAAATTAAAACAAAAAGACAGACTGGCTGTCTAAAACAGATTTGTTTTTTAACTTAAAGAAGTCTACAGTAGTAATTTATAGAATGCTGCAATCTTGAGTAATTTAGGGTTAATTCTAAACCTCTTAATTGTGTAATTAGAAGAGTCTGACTTCGAGAGATTGTTGGAGCGTTGGTGATTGCATGTCTATAAAATTAGTTCATAATTTGTTATTTATTTTTCCAAAGGAGAATTGTAAATCAATTACAATGCTTCTTAGCATGATAGGTCGACCGAAAAAATACATCACCATGATCTCAGCATGCATGAAATGTAATTTTCAAGGTTACGCATATATATTGTTTTAAGAAAGCTTTTTGTCCACATTGGTTTAAAGGGTTTTTATTGGCATGTACATTCAACAAAGAATGCACGATATATTTGCGAAATGCAAGTTACGATTATGTATCCTATTTTGTTTTCAGTCAAAGCAAAAATAAATAAATAATAAATAAATAACTAAATAATAAATAAATAATAAACAAACAAAAAACTGACTTAAATGTGCTCCCTATATGATCACAATAGGCCATGTCATTATTTAATTTCCTATTAATATACAACTTAATATGGCAGTCCGATATGGGTAAAATACAATAAAGTATCAGTACAATGCAATGCATCATGGGCATTGATTTTAATGATTAAAACCCACCCTGTTAATGCCATTCAATAATGATCTATGAGCCAAAGCGGAAGAAGCATCCTTACAGATTTGTATCGAAATGTCAATCCATTCAGATGAAAGAAAGAACTAGACCTGATAAAGAACAGATCTATTTACAAGACGCCGTATTGTGAATGGATGGTGATTCCTTAATGCCCCTTGATGTGACTTGACCAATATGTCACCAATGTCATTAAGTATTTTTTACGTGTTACAACTCTTACAAGGATAAAGATATTGGAGTTTCAACTCAATCCAAGCTTTCAGGGATTTGGATCTTTTCACCCCTATCAGGTGACCCCTGTGTCCAGGATGGGGTCAACTTTATTTGTTCTTATTTATGATGCCACAAGGATTATCCCTTACAATTTCCAGCTCATCGGAGCTGGTTTGTAGATTTTGACCTTTGGACCTTGAATCTTTGACCTTTGGAGTTGAGAATCCAAATAACTTCATACTACCATAATGTTACATCACTGCACAATAACAGGCTTTATCTGTCCTTCTATAGGCTGAGATATAGCCCATTTGGTCTTATTTTTAGCATTTTTTGGCAAATTGACCTTTTGACTCCTTAAATGACTTTGATTCCCCCTAAATGACCTTTGACTCCTTATCCCTTAAACACCCTATATGAAGCAAGGGTCAGTGGTTCCTCTGAACCTGTTTGGTTTATATCGGCGTAATGCTGTAGAAGAACATAATTTGGTAACAAAAATTACATATTTGACGCTGTGGCCAGGTCAAAAGGTCAGACCAGGGTTCAATGTCATATGACTAAATGGTCCAAGTCAGCGGTCATTTGATGTAGTCTAGTCCCAATACGTCAAACGGATGACTGAGCAGAAGCAGTTGAGTTGTTGATAGAAAGAAAGAAAGTAAAAAAAGAAAACGCATCAGAAACAGAAGGCGGCGCCTGAAGGCCGCCTTGTAAAGAAGAACCCATCAAAACCATAACAAGACGGGCCTGCACGGCCGTCTTGTAAGATTATTTCTGTTTGCAAACCAGTGTCCATTTGTTCCCCCTTTGAGTCTTATAATAACCGCTACATTATATCATATCGATTTTGACATACATCCATTGATTTCAGATCAATTTGCTGCTGCTCTAACCCCTACTTTGCTTCAATTATACACCAACACAAACAACAACAACAACAACAACAACAACAACTACAACTACAACTTACAACTACAACTACACTACTACTACTACTACTCCTACTTCCTAAACTCTACTACTACTACTACTTCTACCAATGAGATACATAAAGTTCAACAATACAGTAAAGAATTGAAAATTGCTAAATCCTGTGATAAACCCTTATAATAAAATGTATTGATGTTTGCGTTTAAATATTGTTTGCATAATTTTAAGACGAGTTCTAGCGCAATATGCATGTACGATGGAATAACTTCGCATTTACATTATTTTTAAAGCAATCGCTTCTCCTGTTTTTCCTTCTTCCTGTTAGACTTTCACATAAGAACAAATTGACTCACTACGGTCGAAGACGTAAGTCAAATTCGCATTTACCCTCAAAACCTTACTTAAATCTGAGTGGGTTTAAATTGCAATTACGGGAGAAACGGGTTCTGGTAAATGCACATTATGGTGCCGGTGAAGTAGCACGACGAAATCGCCGTCTGAATTTCTGGATCATAAGCTTGGTCATACTTTCATGGATTAAGTTAAGGGCAAAAGCAGGAGGCTTGAATTTTCAGGAAAGGAAACTCGAAGTGAGTGATCTAGTAAACCGGGTTATAGAACGACGTAGAGCTAATACTTGGTGAGATTTATGTGCATGATACTGACTATCATCGACATGTTTGTATGTTATCACAATGGTAAAAAAGTGCTTATTTTGCATGTGAAAATAATGAACTTAATGTGGAATAATTCATGTTGAAATTTACATTACGAATGTTCGTGTGACCACGCTAACATATGCATCAAAATACAACCAACTACATTCTCTTTTCCCACTTCTTTAAAATCTTTTTTGGTTCAAAATTTTGAACAAACGACATCGGGACCTCAATTACAAAATTTCATCATTTATTAAAAAATTATTCTATTTTTTAATATTTACACAGATTTCATTGTTACAAAAAATACCGTGGACTTGCGAAGGATCGCTGTATTGGGTTGTGTGGTCCTTGTACGGTGAGCTTTTATGATTGTTTTATTTTGTTGTTGTTGTTGTTGTTGTTAAGTGTGTCTCTTTGTATTTAATAAGCTTGCTGAGAAATAAACCAAACCCCCCCGCCACCACCTACCCATCCACCTCCTACCTACAAACCCACCAAAAACCCCTTCACTACCTACCTTCTTAGCCCTTTACAGTGGAAATAGTTTGCACTCATATAGAAATATCATATAATTGGAATACTTTGTACCTTATTGGATTTAATTATAATACACAAAGAAGAAACAGCATTATCAATGAAGTTCCGGTAAATTGACATTGAAGTTTACCGACAAATTGACATTTTACAATCTGTCATCGAAAAGACGTAATTCTAAATAGCTAGAGACAGGTAGCTGTGAATGGCACTTGGCGGAAATAGAATGCATCTATCTTTGATGTCTAATGTATGCCCATCGGTAATCTGACGACAGGTGGGGAGAAAGCTACCCTGGACTCTCCTATAATAGGCAAAGAAAGATACCTTCCCCTGTGGTGCCCAGAGGCTAAGGGAGGCTTTAACCAGTTCCAGCATGTCCTGCATTGCTAGCATAATTTTTCTTCTCAATTAAGCACAATGTAAAGGATGACTTAGATTGAGCGGTCAGCATGTGTTAATTAAAATAAAAATGACTTAATCTAAATAAAAAAAAAGTCCGAATCTGCTCGACATAAATACTCATTTTTTGCAATTACAATTTTTAGTGACCACAAGAATTTTGGGTGATTTTCGATTTTAGTTAATTGTCACATATACTATATATCTGGTGAATTTATAACTTCATATTTTGTTTTCGTTTTTCATAACTATACCACAAACTATTTTAGTTGGGATGGCTTTTACCATCAAGCAACGGGCAATTTGTAACGAAAAGCAGTGCTTTATTTTATTGATGTCAATGATAGCATTGTAAAATAACACGTGACAGGTGACCGACTCAGTTATCTGAAATATCCACTAAACAACGAAGAGATTGCTGCCTCAAGGACCCAATAAAGGTTTTCCGCCCAAGGGTTTTCTTCAAGTGTCCCTTTGCTTGTTTCGTAAACGTAATGCTTGATTTAATTTGAGAAAAAAGAAAGATTGTGGACTGTGTCATCTCACTTCCACATACTTCAAAACATATTTCTTTTCTCTCCATTCGTGTTCTCTGCATAGTATTTAGTCGGCTTTTCGTAGGGCTCTATAACCGAACTAAGGAAAAAGAAAATTAAGAAACGGTAATCTTGACTTTACACTTTCACAGAATTTAGCTCAATTTCTAAACTTCAGTTATTCGATAAACTTATTTAATAAAACGAAAAACAATTTTTATAGCATCCCCATTTAGGATTTAAAAAATAAAATATAATAATTTTATTTCTGTGCGAAACCAGAGAAAAAATCCTAGCAGTGAAGAGTATATCGAATTTCATCAGTAAAAATGGATCCCGTAGTGCTGTATAAACTGTTTGTGCAATCTGTTTACATATCTGTAGAGACATTTCTACAAAAGGTTACAAAAATATCTAGGGATCCTTTCCGGAGTTTTTTCCAGTATATCAAGTTTAAAGATTAAAATAGGTAACTTTTCCATGCATGTTCATCGGACTTTCTATAATGAGGATGATGTCATTTGTGTTGTTTTCCAATTGTACAATGTTAGGCTATGTCACACTTGTAATAATCAATTATTCGATATTGAGGGAACCTAACTAAAGAAAAATATAAATATAGGCGGCTTGCTAAGTAAGACTTTCAGTTCGGGGAATGAAAGTAATCTTTTTTGGTTCCTATAGGTGAAACATTTGCGACAGACTACTGAAATATTTGGCATCAGGTTAATACAGCTAAAGATTTGTGTCGTCCAAGGAACCTATATCCCCTCATCTTGACTGTTGGATACGTATCTTTAGGACTGCTTCGAAAAAAACGGAATTATTGTTACTGAAAAAGATGCCCTGGGTTTATTTATGGAACTTGACACTGCATGCGCTCATTTGGAGTCTTCGCTGTGAGGACACTATATCGTTGAACTGCAACCTTTTAATTCTGGAACATAAACGCAACAACTAAAGAACGCTCGTTTGCGTATATTAGTTGGAATAGCTTTACCGTCAGATAACAAGACCCTATATTGATATCAGTTCGCGAACATTTTTATGATGTAACCGTCTAAGTTATCTGGAATATCCACTACAACATACACGAATCATTACAGCCTTAGAGACCCAGCAGGGTTTTCCATCCATGCTTTCGTCCCGATGTTGAAGCATTTTCAAACCTCCACTTGATTTATCAACTTGTGTACAATAAGGCTTCCACATGGTACGTAAGGTACATGCAAGAAAAAAAATCTATACTCCTTTATACATGCCACAATACGCTGCATTTAACACGCCGGAAGCCTTCCTCTAGTTGCCCACGCACCCATGTTGTGGATGGCGGTTAATTGAAATTGAGCTTGGCGATAAGTGAGCGACCTTGTTTCTAGGTCCATAGAATGATCTTTTTTTCTTCATTGATGGATTAAAATGCTATATTAGGATAATTTTACCAACCCCTTCTTTTTGAATCAATTACTATCTTGAAATTAGTTATGACGGAAAGAAATTTCACTCATTTCAACATCCCCCTATCCTTGATGATTTATCATATTGATCTCTCGCCATAATTTTTTTCCAATGTTTCTTACAAATAATGTTGCGATATCTAAAAATGGTAGTAAAAATTTCGTAGATAGCTATTCAATATGATGTTTATTAAAAGGGTGACCCGTTTAAGTAGATAAAGTTTTCTTCTTGATAAAAGTGCCTTCACCCCAACCCACCATCATAAAGTTTCGCGCCGATATTTATCCGTTTTGATGTGAGGAGCTAAAAAGGCGATTTTATAAGCCCAATAAAGTACTGTGCGAGATTAATGTTATCAGTACATCATAGAGAATGTGTGTAAAAAAAATAAAAAAAATTTTTTACAGGGTAAATGATAAAATAGTGGCTTTCTTCATTAGATAAACATTTGAAAACTTCCGTAAATTCTTAGGGTTCGGGAACGATGCTATAGCAATCGTAACAATTGCCCTTTAATATAAAACTTTTTTTCTTTTCAAATATGATAAAGATGTAAAAAAGCACAATGACTTGCGTCCTTGTGTATTCCTGGCATTCAATTTAAAGCAATAATTCAATGGTACAAAGATAACTTAAGTCGCAGAAGGGAATGCCAGTGAAACCAACGCATGGCCAAACAAATTGCACACTAACATTCCCGCCATTTAAACATCTTGTTCCAACTCGTCGATCATTGTAATTTTCCCTTAGAATCTGAATGAAATAATAATATCGATCGTCCCCTTGTGCTGGCAACATGATATAAAAATGAATTATTTTCCATCATCTGGTTGCTTCCTAGTCACAATTAATTTCATATCGAAGTTTCGCGATCTTCATTGGCCTTGACTTTACGTAGCGGCTTGTGTTCTAGCGCAAACCATGAAGCGGTGGCTTATGCATTCCGTTATGGTTATATTTTCTAACTAACAATGCGCGCATTTCATGATAGTAATTTTATTTTAACGGAAGAACTTAATAATACAAAAATTAACATGCCGTCAAGCATCGTGCTATTATTAGGTGCATTCCATGCACTTCTTATGGAAGCATAGCTGGAAATGAGTATATTACCTCTAGTGGAGGTATTGAATTGATTCGAACAAAGCCGAATGTTCAGATCATGATCATTGCATGGATGTCACATGCATTATGCCCCGACCATGACTATATTCCAGTGAATTCAATACCCCCTATTGGAGGCATATGTACACTGGCACAAAAAGTATCTGGGATGTTTTTCGATCAGTACTGTCCAATTCAGACAATTTTTGAAATCGAAATATACATTTTGTTGCCCTAGGTCTTGCTCTTTCATTTTATATCTGGTTGTCAAAACTGCAGAAATGGCTGAGATAGACGCCCGAAAGACTCAAACCCCAAAACCAAAAGTTGCAGTTTGGATTCTTTCATGGGCTTGGAGTGTACGGGACACGAACCCGTTTGACCCACTCATATTGCAAAAAGAAGGAGCGAAAGAAGAATTGAAGAGTGTGAGATAAGCGTAAACGGCTTATGAGCGGGGAGGGTGTGGATTTCGTCGGTGGCGGATGGGGAGTGATTAGCTATAACCGAGATGCGTGGTGTGTGGCAGGGCAGAGTGAAGAAACGCTTGAAATAAGTAAGGATAGGGTGTAGGGAGAGGTTGAGTTATATGTAAGGTAGGGGGTGCTGGTAGGTGAATGAAAGAGGCAGGGGGAAAGAATGAGTCGTCTGATGTGGAAGTAGGCTGGTAAATGGTAGGAATTGTTGAGCAAAATAGGGGGGGCGAAAGGGGGTGTTGTGGCGGGGATGAGGGCAATGTATGTTTGAGGAAGTATGGTAAAGGGACTAGAGTGTCTATTTTTCCCCCCCCCCGTCTCTCACCCTCCCCCCCCCCCCCCCCCCTAAAAAAAAAAAATAAGAAACTTAAAAAAAAAAAAAAAGAAAGCTTTCTCGCTCATTCCGTTCGGCAAACTCTTTGTGTAAAATCAATACACACGTATATTGCGTTGACACACAGTGACCATTGAAAATCCAAAAACTGCAACTTTTGTTTGGTGGGTTTGCGTCTTTCGGCCCTCTATCTAGGCCATTTTTGCCTGCTTTTTTTACAGCGAGGTGTTAAATGAAAAGCAAGACCTAGGGCAACAAATGTTATTTTTCGAAAACTTTCAAAACGGTCTGACTTTGGCACCATATGATCGAAAAACTGCCGAGATACTTTTTTGTGCCAGTGTACTCACCTCTAGTTGTGACTAACTAAGGTGGTAATGGAATTCCTCTGGAAGGCGTCCATTGTATATTGGTTGCCATAAAATATCAAAATCTTGAAATTGAGGTTTATAGAATGTTTTTCCTTTTATTACAATTGTAATTCAAAATATTGTCAGTAACATACGCCAATACTACACTGTAGAGAGGGAATATGGAAAACAATATTTCCTGGAGTTTCCTGCTTCGGGTCTATCATTTGGAACGCCAAAGGGTAGGGTTGATGGTATCGTATTCCCTAGTACATAAGTACCGAGAGAAAATGGTATGGTTGTGAGGTTATTGAAGGAAATAGTCCAACATTTTTCCCTAGGGAAGTGACCCCTGTACTAGGAATCACCAAGGAATGGCGTGATTAGCTCATGACTATTCATGAGGTGTAAAAATAACAACAATGTGACGCTTCATGATCTATCTAGATTTACAGATGTTATTTAAATTCGGCATGGTGTTTCAACCTATTTTGGAACCCAAGTTAAAAGTCAGACATGAAACTGGCATGCGTGAAACCCCAGTAATTACAACTGCTGAAGTGTTCATTGAACAAGTTTCTCTTGTTAGTTGAAATTTGTATAAAAATAGCAACCACATCAAAATGGTTTTCTGAACACATCCCCTAACGTTGTAAACAGGCATAACCCCCCCTTTTTCAATTATTCTTTTTAACTATTCCTCTAAAGGTCCTTGAGTACGAATGGAATAAAAAGGATTTCAGTATCGTAACGGATGTAGGTAATCATTTACCTTTATTTTTAAATAAAATGTGCAAATTATAATATCTATTTTAAAAAAAATTTTATGTTTTGTTTTTGTGTAATTACAAACCAAATATTTGTAACTTCGTGACTTAAATATGGAAAAGTCGGCAAATGTAAAACGTATAAAAGTAGAAAATAGATTATACCATATTCTTTGGCATATCTCTTACACATTCTTACACATGTACGAAAGTCCTGATGCGATTAGCGGAGAGTACAAGAGGTGAAGTAGTTGCGAGAAAGGGATGTTATTAGGACGAGAGGCGGGGTAGGGATGATTGAGGGCCTCTATTTTCCTCTTCTCGTTCTTCTTTCTCTGATTCCTCCTCTTTCCTTCCATTTCATAATTAGATTGTACTTCAAAGGCCTTTATATATTTTGCTTTCAATTGAAACATGTTTGTTCAATGTGTTGCTATGTTTTAAACGTTTTTTAAAGGTAATTTTCCCCCTTTGGTTGGTTTTGGTGCGGTTTGAATAGATTTAAAAATAACGCATTTTTATGCACGTAATGCCTTTCTTATCAACAATTATTATTCGCCGTTTATTATACAACTGAGCCGACAGTGATACATCACTATCAAATTACAGCTATTACCTTGAAGTGCAAAATTTTCTATTCTGGTCTGCCGATGCTCTTTCTGATTTACTCTTGGCTGTATACATAATTGTACACGTTTTAAAAATTGAAGGAACGCGACAAATGAGAAAATAAGCACGAGGGGTAATTTTTTGCTAACGTAGCTTGTTTTTCCTCACCCCCTTGCTGCTAACAACGCCATTAACTCCAATTTAAAAAAGGATAGAATTAAAGCCACCATCAGCAGTTCTTCAAAATATTACACAAAACCCCCATCACGCCTATGTGGCATCAAAGCCTATTTTCTGCACTGTTGTATTGGAAATTATGTAGTAAAGACCCCCGTAAATGGTTTAAGCTTAACCCGCCGTATTTGTCAAGAAGGGCCATTTTTAGGCTTTGTTTTCTAATAAAAGTCGGGGTCCCGACTTTTATTAGGAAACAGACCGTCCGTAAGATTGCATCTTCAAGAGTTTTTTAAATGCTTACTTGGTTATTTTTCACAAACAACAGAAATATCATGGTTTATTATGACCAACACTAGCAATTTGGAGACAAAATTGGCATTTTTGGATTTCAAATACAATGATTGTGCTTTATACATGTATACTTTACTGATGAGTGAAATTGAGACTTGTATGATACCATTGAAATGATCATGAAATTTGAAACTCAAAACACTGTTTCACACGAAACAATTGTATTTTCACATTTATAACCATGCCAGGGGTTTGCTCAGCAATTCCTAAACATAATAGCTGTGTAAAATGAGTACATTCGCTTCAAAGGTCAGAGTCATTTGACACAGTACTGAAATACACAAAAAATAAAGCAACACCCACAGACACACCAGACACAGACACACACACACACACCCACACCCATCCTTGCCAAGAGCTACATTGTGGGAGTTTTACTGAAAAATCTCTTCACAAACACTTTTTTAGACATTTTTTTCATGAAAATACACTTTTTTCAAAACTATATAAGACGAATTTCAAACCTATATAGTTTTGAAATTTTCTTCTTAAAAAGACACTTTTTTAGAACATTTTTTTAAGATTTTTTTCAGTTTTTTTCATTTGTTTTTTTTTTCTAGTTTTTTTTCGCACTTCTTAGCCCAAGGAGTGCGCGCAGGCCTATAAGTTACTAAACTAGAAAAATCCGCTTTTCTACTCTTTTACCGGAATAAACCTCAATACTAGATACATTTTATTCCGTTATAGCCACAAAGTACGCTAGTACTCCTAGTAAAAATACTCCCACAATGTACAAAATACTCCCACAATAATAAAAATACTCTCAGAATTCTTCTTTATACTTAAAATACTCCCACACACACACACACCCACACCCATCTTGCAAGTGCTACATTGTGGGAGTTTTATATAAATAATCTCTTAAAAAGACACTTTTTTAGACCTTTTTTCAGAAAAATACACTTTTTTTCAAAACATATAAGGAAAATCAAACCTATATAGTTTTGAAATTTTCTCTTAAAAAGACACTTTTAGACATTTTTTTAGATTTTTTCAGTTTTTTTCATTTGTTTTCTAGTTTTTCTCACTTTTCTTAGTCCAAGAGGATTGCGCCGCAGGCCTATAAAGTTTCTACACTAGAAAAATCCTCTTTTCTACTCTTTTACGAATAAAACCTCAATACTAGATTACGGTTTATTCCGTATAGCACAATGAAGTAACTGTAGTAACTCTAGTAAAATACTCCCACAATTTAAACTACTCTCAGAATGTCTCTTTATACTTAAAATACTCCCAGAATTTATCTCTGTAAGTGTACACACACCCACACACACACACACACAGCACGCGCGCGCGCGCGCACACACACACACAACACCCCACAACAACACACACACAATCATATTTATGAACAATTGCGCACCTTAGTTGTACATGCCATTAGATAGCAAATATCGATTTGTCTGCTGCTTAGATTTAAGGTAATCCAGTCTTGACAAACGTTTATCTTCAATCTATCAAAGTGGTGCCCTAATTTTCCATTTCTCTGCTTTTTTTCTATGACGTTCGGGAAGCTCATAATGAAAAGTATGTTATGAAATAAAGACACCCCTTTTGGTCATGTTAGTTTTAATGTTTGCAAAGGACCAATCCACCTTTTTAAAAAACTTGGATTATGACTTTAACTCACTATGTAATCATATTTTGATTGTTTTACTTATTTTGATACCAATAGAAAGAGTAAACTCTAAGCGATCCTGTGGTACCCAATTTATAATATATTTAATCGATTGTGTCGACGACCTGAAAATGGCATTCGTACAGAAAACAATTCACACAATGCACTGGTGCATGTTTTGGTTTGAAATTCGCGTTGTCAAGATTGCCGGCAATTATATAAATCTCACAAAATTCCGAACTACACATGGTTCAAAGACACCGTTTACTATGTTATCTAATGAAGAACAATCGTCAATGCAGTGTCTAGCACGGAAAGGGCTAAATTGGCTCGAAGCGCAATGGATAAGTTTGATTAACTTTGTGATGTGAAAATATCTAACCTTTTCTTTCAGGCGTGTGTTCGCTTTATTTCTGCACGGGTTGTGTATGTACGAGTGTATGTGTGTGTGTGTGTGTGTGTGTGTGTGTGTGTGGTGTGTGTTTGTGGGCGTAAGCGCGGGCTCGCTTACGCGTCTCGCTCGCGTACTAAGACATATTCCTTTGAAATGTGCACGTGTTATGGAATGTTTAATTTCGAAGACATAATTGAGTTGTGGGACATCTGTGCGTGGTTGCTTTTGTATATAGGGTCCTTTGAAGGTAAATTATGTTGAATAGGTTTTATTTGCCCTTCAGATTATCCAAGCATACGGAGAATACAATACAATACATGCACCTGGTTCACCTGAACGTTTAAGATATTCCTGCAAGTGATTTTTAAGTATTCTCTGCATTCTTAGGTTATTCAATGACAGGACTGGTCAAGTAGACCTCTTGACATCATGTGCAAATATCCTATACGACTTCTGCCACTACCTTCGAAAAAATAAATATTGGTTAGATAAAATTAAAATATCTTACCTTCCACCCAAAGAGCAATGAAATAATTGTATCCATTCTTTCAATACTTCTTACCCATTCTTTCAATAGATCCTACAGAAATATTGTATCCATTCTTTCAATATAGATCCTGCAGAAACACTTACCGTTCCACCGCTCCATATCGGTGAAATTGTATGCGCCAACCATATAGGTGCTCTGCTACAAAGTACTACGCCCAGTACAACACTGAGTCCTCCGGTAATGATATGAGGGACGGCAAGGACAGCTAACATTGTGGTTACTATACGTAATGTTCTTTGTACCGCTTGCTTCTGTTGTTCTTCGTCGCCATCGGTTTCAGAATCACCATCCTTGTGATTTTCTTGCAAGTTAAAGTTAATTGCCATCTTCGTAAGATATTTCCAAGATTGGTAAGATGAAACAGCTGAGAACGACTTACTCGAGTGTGAAAGGGTTAAGTGTCTCTCTGTAAGAGCAGGTGATGGGATTGGCACCCTAAAATTGTGGTAAAGAAACAGAAGATGCTAGTTAGAATGAAAGATGATATCACCTTCATAGATTATTACTATTACTCCTCCTTCTCCTCCTCAACTATTGAGTCTCAATCCCTATCTACTTAAGGATCAGGGCATGGTATGCAAGGCAAACAAACACACTTGAATACTCTAATTGCCTGTTGTCGGCGAGATTTAAACACTGTTTTTAAGAAAAAAAATCTTGGCTTGTGTTTTAAGCAAGGTGATGTTATTGCGGGCACGTTCGTGCTCACGTTCGATGCTCGTTTCGTTGAGCCATTTTGCCGGGAGCATATGAATAATATCATTGGAGGCTGATAAGGGTTAATAACAACCACAGTGTTCCTACATGTATAATTTTCAGATGATTTTAACGCTGTATTATCTTGTTTTCAATTAATAGAAACAATCTTCCGCTTAACACACTAAATCAAAGTCATTACAATTTTAGTAATAAACGTTTTTCCAATTGATATTTAGGTAGATTTCACGTTTTTTGTAATTAGACAGACGCGTTTTTCCTGCAACATCAGAATATATGCTGCCAAAATTGCGGCTATATGCAGCGCCAAAGCATAGCTTGGCCAACACACCGTTAGGGTTAAATTACATGAACCCGAAATTGTTTACCTTTTCTTGCTACATTTTCCCTGCAGCATATTTTATTCAAGCTTCCTTAAATCTAATATCAAATGATTAATGAGCCATAAAACATTATGCTAGACATTTTGAAATATATAGTATATATAGATATCTTGATTGATATACTCATTGCTATATAATGTAGTTGTAGCATCGTGTTTCTGAATGCTGCGAACTTACAGATATGTAAATACGGGGTTGGCCGGCTTTTTGATGTTATCAACACACATTCTATAAATAGCTCCGTGAATCACCTTTTCATAAACAGAATACATATTTCGTATTGATTTGGTCGATTAGTTGCGCGTGCGCTTGTAATACCAAGCATCACAAAAATAACGGGAACGTTTAGTGCATGTGTATATGCATATTGAAATACAAACACAAATAAATATGAACACATGTTAAACCTTTGAATTAGTGATTTTTTGCATACTTGGAATTTATAGTGTATTTCGGTATGTTTTGTTGATTAATACATTCAAATGATGCACCTAATATCAAGCGTAAGATCACCAGAAAACGTCTTAATATATATATATATAATATATATATATATATTTATATATATGGCCATGAATATCAAATTTGATGCCTTTAAAGATAGCGTAGTTTTAATTTAGTCTTTAAATGGCGGATCCGCGTTCAGCGCGCGCATTCTGCGCCATCCAAATTCTCAAGCGCTTTCGCCCCTCTCGCGTTTGCGCTTTCACGCTCCTTTGTTTTTGTTTTGCGTGCGCTGATCGCGAATCCGCCTTAGCTCTTTACACTTGACAAAGGCCTATGGCCGAAACATGTTTTGCTTTTAGAAGCTTGGAACTGTTTGTCCTCCATATTCTTCTTTCTGGAGTACTACAATATATATATATATATATTTATATTATATAATTATATATATATATATATATTTTTTTTTTTTCTTTTTGTTTTCTTCCCTTCCTTCTCCCTGAAACAAATTATTGTCCATACATACATATTACATACACATACACACATACATGCCACACACACTCACATATATTAACACAGAATACAGCCTGAGAGAGATCTAATTATACATCCATTGTGTTCTTGTCTCAACACGTAACAAAATATATTTTGTGTGACTTATGAAGCATGACTAAGCCTTTATTTTACTGAAACAATTTAAATATATATATATATCAGATATAGTTGAGTTTCGTCAACGAGCAAAGAATTGAGGAGTCATTGCTGAATAATTGTTCTTTTGACATATGATTTGGGAAGATAATTTTACTTAAATTGCATTATTTTCGATAGTATTGCATCAACTCATATTAAGTAGTTTACTGAAAATTACTTAATTAACAACCTCAATATAGGGGGAGCGATTAGCGCAGGGGTTCTTCCCTCGCTTTACACCACTGAGGTCTCCATGTTCGACCCGGGTCACGCAATAGGCTTTACGTGTAATTGGTTTCCAGTCCCAGCTGCTCTCGCAGGTTTTCTCCGGGGGCTCCGGTTTCCGTCCTGCTTCTAAACTGGACTTTCTTCCCCTTCCTTTGTCCCTAGTTTTAACGTATGTGGTTTCGGTCGTTGTTGTGTAAATGTTGTCAATTGGCGGCTGTTTAGCTGCTGCCTCTAAGTTGCAATTGTTTCTGTGAAAGCGCTGTGTTTCTGGATAGAGCGCTATATTCAAATGCTTAATATTATTATTATTACTTATCTAACTTAATCATTGCTAAAGTCTAAGTGTTTTTGCTTGCAGTGTGTCTACTCTCGGTAACAAAAGTAATGACCATTTCTTTTTCAAAATATCCTTTGTAAAGTTTTTTGGGGTCTTTAATACATTAGTATTCTTCCCGCCTAATAAATGAATATACCAGTTGTAATGTCTCTAAAAAGTAGCAATATCAAATGGTCGAATTTTGCTTCTATTAATTTTTTTCTACACACAAAGTAAACGTATATGGCACGCTTTGAAATAATTATGACAAAGGACGGTAAGCACCAAACATCGGCAATTTTGATGATTTTAAAGTTTTCATATTTTTTCAAAATCAGTTGTTGTTATATCATTAAATGAGAATAATATACATATGAATACAATTAATTTGTTGAAATGAATAAATCAGAAAATATTGTGTTTTTGTCTTTAATTTAAAAAAACAATCCACACCTACATCCTATACATGACATAACACATAAACATTGTTACCATATTACACAAAATATATCTTTTTCTCAATATTTCCTCATTTTCCTCTTTTATTCCTAAATTCGCAGAGACATTGCTCATCTTATGTTTTTATTAGTATCGGTTCCATGGTGCGGTCTTCCAAGTTTTACCTTGATCTTATTTCTTTTTTTCACAAGACACAGAACGTTCTCTTCTATCTATAATTGGTTATTATTAGAGGGACTATGACAACACACCAAGCAAGACAAATGTGATAAGAATGTTGCGGCATGCATAATACTTTACATAAAAACCCTCTCTCGCGAACAAGTTATACCGTAATAAAATCAGCTTACCAGGTTCAAGTATTCTCTCAACGTCCACGAACTAAATCCCTTGAGATAAACCTTCACTTGCTGAACAGAAAAGGTTTGCACTGGAATTAAGTGCCTGTAACTCAACCATATCGGCAACTAAGCAGTTGCACTGCAATTTTGGCATACATCTAAATGTCGGGAATTTCACGTAGCCATTTTACTGTCTGGATGTGTTGTAATTATGATCGGCACAGCAGTGAACGATGATATTTTTATCCAAGCTTATTTGGAGCAAAAACACCCGGATGAGTCCGTCCGTCATCTACCGTAGATTTCGGTGGCTGTCTTGGTGAGCTGAAAGCAAGCTTGGCATCAGAAATTGCTTTGATAACGACTGGAAATGGCGAATTATTTAACTCGTACATAATTTACTAAAATAATTATTAAACCACAGTTGATTTTCTCTCGACAGCTTTGGTGTATGCGATGTACCAATATACAATACACTCGTTGAGTGACTACTTGGATGAAAATAGAAGCATAAGCAGGAATAGATATACACGTCTGTGCATGAACACGGTATTCTGGTTGGCGTACATGTGACCGAGGTAGCTAACTGTTCACCTATCTCGTCATCAGCTTCACAATCAGCTGTACGCGCCAAATATTTCACTATCTTTCTGTGACGGTCAGGGCAGCAGACGAGAATGACGTATAAATCGAAGTAATCAATAAGCGTCTTTCACTTCGAACCTTGTTTGACTTGGTTCGTGGTGGAGTTTGGCTCTGAAAGGTTACTTGTAACATTCATTGTTTCTATTGTAATTACTTAAAATTTGAGCTGCTTGTAGTTAAAATTTAATGTGTCTTTGCTACAAAACCATCTTCCCATCATGCACTATTCTAGTGCGGTACCTCTGGGGTGTCGGCAACATTCTCCAAAGGTATCATGTTTTACTTCACCATTTATGATTTTTGTTGTTGATTTTTTCTTGCCCCATGCCACATGGTATATTACTACAATACCCTGTGCTTTTATTTCATGAAAGATCTATGTTGAACAAAATTAGAATACAATGGCAAATAAGAAATAAATGCTGAATACGTCTTCTAAATAAAAAGTTACATGCTTATGTCATGGAATTATACTTCAGTTTGTTCTATTATTACATCAATTGATTTTATCCTTTCTTTTGACAATGCATTTTTCTCTGTTAGTGATATATTTTAACACTTCTTAAAAGCACCAAACATGCCAAATGCTGAATTGTGTTTTATTACATCGAGCATCACAAATATATTTCTTTCCATGAAGAAAGAGAACATTATAAATTTACCCCTTTTTATGCTATCCCCCAAAACCTCTAGGAAGTGTTAAAAGGCACTATCAGTGATTTGCTAAATCAGAAAATCGAAAATTTCATCAAAAATCCGATTCCCGCATGTCTATAAGAAGTACAGGTACCCTAACATACCCTGCAAATGATAGGGCCAGAAGCAACCTAATAAGGACAAAATCGGATATACATGTATTAGTCATTACTGTCTGTACGAACACTTACTACTGCACGTACCTGAATGGAGAGTTATATCTTTGAACACTGCAGTTTTCTTCCTTTTCTGACAATTCTTCAGTTTGAAAAAGTAACTTATGAGAATTCTAGAGACTTATCCTTCACTTTTAAGATATTCCTGCAAAATTTCAAATATTTTGACTCTTTAGATGAATCATTGATAGTGTCTTGGGGCTGTTCAAAATGATATGCTCACTCTTATCCAGACCTCTTTAATGCAGCCTTTAAACTGATCCACAAAATTTATGTTGAAAAGTTTTAAGACGCCCAAAGCTGAGATGAGGTGAGATAGTTTTTTAGAAAATGAATTTAAACTGTATGACACAATATTTACACTATGCCAATAATCTCCATCCCTGATGAGACATAGAATTCTTGGCATCAATGCAGATTCATATAAATCTAGAATGTGTACATTCTGTAATGATGCTATTGAAAATATTATTCATCTTTTCTGGTATTGTGCTATCATTTCCACGTTTTGGAAAGAGGTTCAAGATAATTATCCTAATTAGAAAAGTTCGTTTTATGTTGATAAAATAATTATTCTAAATAAGTGACAATTATATAGGAATCTAGGGAAAATTGCCATCAACGCCATCTAATATATTAGAAAGATATTAATTTCTTTATCACGTCAACCTTTTTTATAAACTCTATTTTCCCCACTAATGTCGTGTCTGAATTATTCCAAATAATGTGATGTCCAAATTAATATGAAGGCGAGTCATACGCAATATTACACCAATGCGACAAGCATTTCTGAGATAAAGTAATTCTTAATACGATTAATACTAGTCTCATTTGGCTTAGTATTACATTCCCAAAAGATTACCTCCGTCTGCTACGTATACTAAGTAACAAAATCCCTTTGACCACTGCTATTGATATCAATGAGGCGTTTGACCCAAGCGATTTATTGCCAAAACAAATATGGACCATCTTGAACCCTCCCTTATCATAATCATCAATGAGAGTATTCCTATCCTACCAACTTTATACAATTTAAAAGCATACCCGTTATCCAAAGCATACCCGCGTTTCACAATACATGATAAGATATTTGAATATAAATCTTTATGATATGTCAAATTTATCATCACCAAATGTTTTGAAAATTTAAGTTTATCAAAGGCCTTTTAAAAATTAATCCATCAAACCAGAAAGGTTGTTTTCATTAATATAACTGCTACTGTCAAGAGCAAGTCTGATATGTTCTCTAATGTAATTTCCTTAAAGGTGCAACAAGAGATTTTTAGGCACCCAAATATTGCGTCATAATAGTAATTTCATATAGATTAGACACTCAATAGATTTCTTACTTTAGATTTGGCTACAGAAATGTCTTAAAAGAGAGAAAAAAAGGTGATTTTGATTCGCTTATATTTCAATATAAAACATAGGCTGAATTTCGTATTAGCTCCTATACGAAATTAGAAATTTCACAATTTTTGTACCAAAGAAACAGTTCTCACCTTAATCCTTTCAAATGGGGATATTTTTGATGGAAAGCTTTACATCAGGGAAAAAATCAGTACTTTCGATTTTTTTAAAGGACACCTGATATGTGAAATCTCTCGTTGCACCTTTAAACCAGTGGATTAGTGTATGATTGGAAGATGGGAAAGTATTTCCAATATTGGCTGTAGAATCGATCATTTGTAGTAGGGACAGATTATTTTCTCTCATTTTCTGGCAGATAGACCTAACAGAAATTACAACACCTATGATATGAATTATCCAAAAACACAGAAATGCAACATCCGAATTTTAAACCGACTCGGTTACTGTCAGGAAAAACAGAACAGTAAGAACTAACCTCTCCCTTGAGTAACACTTAAGTAAATTGCGTACTTCGGGTACCAATTGAAGATATGTTATAGCTTACCAAACGGCATTCTCTAAATGCCCATGTGTTCCTGTGTTTTGAATCTATTGTCTGCAATTCGGAATTGGATGAAAATTATATTGCCAAAGCATCATTATTCATTATCAAAAGACGTTTGGAACGTAAAAAATAACGAAGCGTATCATGTAGGAAAGACTCTCCGCTGAACATTAAATTAAAGATCGTATTGGAAAAGCTATGCGCATTAAGTTTATTTAAGTGCATAAGGAATACGTATAATTGTAAATTGAAAAATAGCATAGTGTCCGCATAGAATCACAAGTGGGAATTCCCTGTAAAGTCACGAAAATTTTAGCAGTAAAAAAAGCTCTCCTGCCACATGACTACAATAGATCCCATGCCAAGAAAACGGCCACTTTTTCCTGACAAAGTCTTCTTAGCCATGTTAGTAATTTCGTCATCCCGACATTTGAATTTAGACTGAGAACTACCCTGATTGGCCGTCAAAATTCGAAAAGGCCACTAAAAGTACATAAATTAGAAGCATGGTAACTTCTTTACTTTTAATATTAACGTCTTAATGGTTCTTACATCGTGAACCTTTATCTTTTGAATTTAGCCCCCAGGGCCAACTTCAAGTTTGCGGCTAAAATCTAATTTGTCTTTAAATTTTTAATGCTCCCTGTTTTTTTCTGACATAGGTTTTATTCGGTGATTCAGTCTTCCTGGGCCAAAGACCTTTGTACCTAGTCTGGGGACTGCCCAGGATTTGTTCACATATCCAAGATGGCCACCAAAATGACCCCCGAAATCATCTCGTAAGTTGTATTAAAATATCGCTATAGTTTTTAGATTTCATCGTTTGAACTTTGGAATTAGATTGGTATGTGCGGTACTCAGAATCTGATCTTAAATTCAAAATGGCCACCAAAATACAAATTGGCCGGCGAATTACGACGAATTTAATTGAAAGTGGTACCTTTGACACATAAATTAACTGTTTGTGTATAATATGGGGATTACATGGTCGACAAAGCCCACCTTGTGGTGTACATCCACCTTGATATAATTTCAATATGCAAATTGCCCTCTCAACAAGTCAAGAAAACATGTCAATGTCATGATTATCTCTTGATCTGAACATCTAACATAATGATAGAGAATAGCGGATCGGTATTAAATGTGTTAAAATTGCTTATCTTAATGCAAGGATTATGAAAAGTATGTTTTGTCCTGTCTATAATGTATTTTAAAACAACCATAAACATGAATATTTTATTAATCTTTCCCTGGAGATGGCTAACGAACGCAAGTGTTAAAAACATTTGCGCTTGGCGTATTTCAAGCATGATCATAACAATTAAGCTAACAAGCCAGGTTTGGCAGAGGAGCGTAGATATTTTCTATAATTCTTCTTCAGCCGTTTTCAATCCACTGCTGGATGAACGCCTCAGTATGATGTCTCCAGTTCTCTCTCTCCCTTGCATATTTGTACCAATTAGTTCCATTCCAGAATTGTTGTATTCATCTCTCCATCTCTTTCTTTGCCTACCTCTGTTCCTTTTTCCATCAAGTGGTGACCATATAGTAGTCAGTGTGCTCCATCTTTCATCTCCCCTTCTAGTGATATGGCCAGCCCATGTCCATTTACGATGTTTGATTACTTCCATTATGTCCCGTACCTTTGTCTGTTCCCTTATCCATTTATTAGTTTGTGATCTTTGTATGTTATGTTAAGTATACTTCTTTCCATGTTATGTTGAGCGGCTGCTAACTTTCTTTCCATTTTAATTGTTAGCGTCCATGTTTCTGATGCATATGTCATTGATGGGAGAATGCACTGGTCATACACTTTCCTTTTTAAGCACATTTTTTTTTTTTTTTTTTTTTTTTTTTTTTTTTTTTTTTTTTTTTTTTTTTTTTTTTTTTTTTTTTTTTTTTTTTTTTTTTTTTTTTTTTTTTTTTTTTTTTTTTTTTTTTTTTTTTTTTTTTTTTTTTTTTTTTTTTTTTTTTTTTTTTTTTTTTTTTTTTTTTTTTACTTTGGTCTTCTTCATATTCATTTTCAGTCCTCTTTTCCTGCTTGCTATGTCCAAGTCCTGTAGCATGCTCTCCATTTCACTGAAGTTGTTAGCTATGATTACTATATCATCTGCAAAACGGAGGTGGTTGAACTTCTCTCCCCATTCACATGGATACCTTTATTTTTCCTGCATTGATGTCTATTGAAGATGAGTTCTACGCATGCTGTACAGATCTTTGAAGACATCTGTATCTCCCCTTGCCTCACTCTTTCTGCTTCCTTATTGGTATTTTGTTGCTTTCTTTGTGTAACTAACAGTAGTTGTGCTGGCCAGTGTATATGTCTTGATTACTATAATAGTTAGGTTGATGTTTTGCTCTTTCAGTGCCGTGAGAACTGGCCCAGGTTTCAACAGGATCAAAAGCTTTCTTATTTCTCATATCCACAAAGGCAACGCATACAGTATATGAACTCTTGACATTTCCTTTAGTTGGTTGAGGGTGTGAATGTGGTCTATTGGTTGAAAGTTTCTCCTGAATCCCGGCTTGCCCTCCCTGGTTTTGTTGTCATGTAGAATTCTTTCCAACCTGTTTGTCAACAATCTTTGTGAAAAGCTGGTAACATGTTGGATAGAAGCCTAATTGGTCGGTAATTCTTCAAATCCCTGTTGTCTCCTTTTTTGTGGCAAGATTATCATGTTTGGCATGCTTTCACTTTTGGGGCACCTTCCCTTGGTGAAGACAAGCTGTGAAGAGCTTTGCCAGTTCTATGTTAACTGCCTCCCCTGCTTCTTTTAGTGTGTCCATCATTATGTTGTCCTGTCCAGGGGCTTTAATGCCCCGTTTCATTTGCCTTAGAGCATGCTCTACTTCCCAGCTTTCAACTTTAGGTACTTTCTCCTGTGAATCTTCTATGTCTTCGGTTTGTTGATTGCTTTGGTATAGCTCTTCATAGAATTCCTCTACTCTTCGCAGAATATTATGCTGATCTGTTAATTCCTGCCCATTTGAGTCGAGAAGTTTGTTGATTTTCTTTGTTCCCTGGCCAAGCTTCTTGTTGGTTTTCTTAATACTCATGTTGTTTTCTATAGTGTCATGTATCATTTTGGTGTTATAATTTCTGACATCCTCTCGTATTTTCTTCCTGATAGTTTTGCAAGTTTCCCTATATTCTATGTTGTCAGTACCTTGACTGTCCATTTTCATTTGTCTACGTTTTCCTTGTGCTGTCTATAATTGTTAGGTTCGAAAGGTGCCCGTCATTTTCCTAGTGGATAACATCAGAACGGTTTATTTACATATACGGTTTATGTTTGTTTTGAAATTTTAACTACTAGTTCTCCAGGTAGCCAAGGATGAATATTTTATTAATCTTCCTTGGAGATGGCTAGTGTACTCAAGTCTACCAACTCTGGCTTGTTAGCTTAATTGGTAAGAGCGACGTGCTATTAATATATGTTTCCGGTTCGAGTCCGGCCAAATTCACATGGATTTGTACACTTACGTGTGCTGGCCATCTCCAGGGAAAGAGTAATAAAATATTCATCCTTGTCTACCTGGAAAGGCAATTAGTAAGGGGTACCAGCATCCAAACAAGCTCCCGAGACTCTGTGGAGACCACACAGCAGTTTGACCCTATGTAAAATGCCTTTTTAGAAGAATTTTAAGCAGTGATTGCCACAACTTTGGGAGAGCGTGGTCCACTGGTTAGAATACTCACCTTTAGTGCAGGAGGTCCCCGGTTCAAATACCGGTAGGGCCATTAGCTGGGATTTAATGGGTACTAAGTTCTGGACTTAATTTGTATAAGAACTAGTGATTAAAAACTAGAGTTCCACTCTCCCCGTGGTTCATTTGGGACTTGGCCAAATGTAGTTTTATACAGATCTCTATGGACATTTGGACTTTGGCAAATGAACCACGAGAATATCCTGTCCTTCGGAGGGGACGTTAAGAAGTCGGTCCCATGTAGAGTAAGTCATACCTGTACATGTATATCACAGTCAGTTTTGAGAAGAGTAGGGTGGTAACATCTGATTGACCCAAGCCGTGCTATTCAGGTTCGAGGGATACCCCTAGTAGAGTGGTAACTACTGTGGGGAATCCTCCTGAGATCTCGGTCCTCTAAATTGAAATAAATCAATAAATAAATACTAAATAAATAACTTACATAAGTGGAGGCATGCAAGAATTCTCGCCCCCTTGTCCATCGAGATCTGTATAAACTATAATTTTAAAAGAAATCATGTTTTCCCTCAATTACATTTCGAGAAAATGAACATGTTGTGCAACTGGACCAATAGTTCAAATCAGGTGTAAAAATTTGGGTCACCATTGCATATTGGTTTTATATTCTGGTTTGGTCGATGAAAGAGACTTTCAAACAGCTGTGACCAGTTGCTATCTTTGTTTGCCCCTACTTTCTTGTCGTCCAAAGAAGACTAAAATTTCTGAATGATGGCTTCTACGGTCATTTTGGAAGCCATTTCAAAAACCATTGACTTATATAATATAACCTATACGGAATCTAACGGGGTACACTAAAATAATTCGGTCCATTACTCAAAACTTGAAAAAGTAAAATGCGGTAAACCGGTTGCCCTAAATAAACTAACTTGCGGTAACTTAATGAAATGGAGTTACTCTGCAGACAAGTCTTCATATTTTATTTTATTGAGTTGTTATAACTCAAACAAAACATTAATAGTAGTAAACCAAACTGATAAAACCCAGGTACGATAACTCCTTCATCACACAACTGTTCCACCATCCCTTCAACTCCTTTCTCGCAACTTCTGTACACAAAATCTCTTGTCAAACTGGGAGCACCCTTTTCATCTTTGTGCATCTCCCATAAATCCATTTCCCACATTTCTAACACCACACCGAATTTGCTCTTATATACCCTCTTTCCGCACAGACCCACATGGGTCTATACCAATTATACTCACTGACACGTCCACTTCCACCGGCTCACCATCGGGATGTCGGGATCTCGACATTTATGTCACCATGAAATAGTCCAAAATGATAGTTTTAAGTTTAACTAAACTAATTTAATACCCGTTATGTTATTTGTTGATAAGACGCAACCCTGGCAATTGAAAGACACAATAAGAGCATTTTAAATTTGATAAAAAAACGATTATTAAGTGGAATATTTAAACCAAACAGTATTAGTACCGTAGAAAGAATGAAATAGGAATATTATAAATGAGGCTCAAACAACTGATACGCGAGTTTTCTTACTATTTGGTTAGTTATTGCTGGGATTTTAGCTGCCTGCCTACACACGATATCACTCCGTACAATGGCAAGTCGGAAAGAAAAAAAGAAGTCGGCAACCAAGTAAAATATCTTCCGCAGAAAGACTAAGACGACGGAGATAATTTTCAAGCGTAGTGTGCGGCTAATGGAATCAGGTTCCCGCGCAATTTCTATGCATGGTGTCACTCGCCAAAGAATTGCCGACGGCGATCAGTTTATTCATAACCTCGTACCTACCCACGTATGAATATAAAAACGCTCCATGTCATTACTCGGCGCTGCTACCTCGACCTCTCTGCAAATATAATGAATGAGATATCAAGTGAAAGCACAGTGACGGTATGTGCATTTAGCTGCTGTTCTGTTTTCTATTTTAAATAACTGGATATCGTTGATATACCAAAAATAACTTTAAAGTATATGAGGTGATGAATTATTTTTTAGTTGTAATATTGTATCAATATTAATGTATTTCATTAATTTTTAAGCTATTTCAAATCCCCTGTTTTGTTCATATTTTATCGAATATTTAAATGCATTTATTTCTTATTTTTTCAATCAAGTGCAGCAACGATTCGTCACACCCTGATGTTGTAACTATGTATGCTTTATTGCGTTCTTGCTTTATTATTAGGTTAAGTATCCTTTGCTGTGATGTGAAAGAAGGTATGCATTTCGTTCAAATCCACTAGCCTGACCATTTACGGATACAATTCAATATAGGGAGTATCGAATGACAACTGTTTACGGATGACGAAGTCTATGAGTACAATTATCTTATAACACTGACCCCAATCACAATCGGATTGCTATTATATAGAGCGTTACACTGCTGTACTTTAAAATCAAATTTTCTGAATCGTTGTTACCAACTTACACAGTAAGTTAAAACAGCAAGGAATAATAACACAACACCAAACCCCACACACATACATGCACACACCCCTACGCACACGCGCACCCACATATACAGACACACTCACAGATACGCATGCACACACACGCGCACACACGCGAGCACACACACACACACACGAGCGCACACACACACGAGCGCGCGCACAAACACACACACGCACACACACGCGAGCGCGCACACCAATAATGCTAAAACAATGAACCTGAGCTTAGACAAAATAAATTTAAATATTCGAAAAAAATGTAGAAGTAATTTGTCATAGTGACGCAAATTATACATGTGCAAATTCACTATGTGTGTAATAATTTCTCAAGGATTCCAAAATATTTTTGTCAAAAATTATTTGGTTGTTGGTAAATTACCCATTGATAAGTTTGAATGTATTATAATTTATTACGCTGATTTTCGAAAATTATTATTTATGATCAGAAAATATCATCATTGAACTTATTATGTTGACTGTTATGGTTTGTGTCGAGAAAACAAGACTTCCTTTGTGTACTTTAATCTATGTATTGTTTCTTTTGCCAAGGTGCAATACTTTGTGATCTTCAAGATAGCATGGCACAGTATTCATTGCCTAAAAGTGGCACAAAATCGATTTTGGTGTATCGCACTAAATTGATTATATCTTTGAATTGGCAAAAGCAAATTACATTAAACAAACACTATTGGAAAGCCCAGTCTTTGTTCTTTAATGGAATGCCACATAAGAATGACTTATTTTGAAATTTAATATTTAACAATTTGTGTTTTTCTGTTGTTACCCATTTTTTTTATACACGCTGTATACTACTACTACTATTACTGCTACTACTGCTATAACTTCTACAAAGATACTGCTACTACTACTACTACTACTACGACTACTACTACCACTACCACTACTACTACTACTACTACTACTACTATACTACTACTACTACTACTACTAACTACTACTAATACTACTACTACTACTACTATTACTACTACAACTATTATTACTACTACTATTACTACTACAACTAACTACTTAATAATTGAAAGAAAACAGTGATAACAATAGTGATAGCTGCTTGTGCTATGGGGGAGGCGATAATACTTATTTTCTAACACAAGTAGAATTTAATTCGAAGGAATTAGAAACTATTTTAAATATTTCAATCCCTTAACATGACCAGAAAGCAAGCGTGGAAAATTTTCTTATCTTCTCAACTCACCTAATCAATTTCTGAATTAAATACAATTTGGCACGGTGTCCAATGACAACTATATACGGATGGCTGAATTTCTGAGTGCTATTATTTTATTACCTCTGACCCACACACAAGGCGATAAATGTATTGGATTATCAACGAAGCGTTCACTCATGAACTTACCTGCAACCAATGGCACAATATTTTGACCACGGCATAAATGATTCATTTTCTATAGTAAAAATATGAAATTGGATTTATTTCATCTTAGCGTTCGGTCGCCAATTGTTGTGGCATATTGGTTTTATTTACATAATTCTTAAATACTGTGATTTGATAAAGCCCTACTTCTTTATGTCAAAAGTAAAAGGGCATGGTTTGTGTCATAGTTTCTTTTTGATGCAATACCGAGAATAAAAAATCATCAAAAACATGAATTTTCGTAATTTTCCGTTTGAATTTAGTTTTTTAGTTTCAAAAATGAAAAGTTTAATGATTTTTCAAATCGTGAAACAAATCTTTAAGGGTGGTATCTGTGGTGGTTTTAGTAGTAAAGTTGGATTCAGGTACTGATACTTAGAGATTTCTTGACAAAAAATCAGTTAAACAAATAATAAAGGTGAGGTAACAACCACCGGAAATTTGTTTCAGGATGTGAAAAATAATTTTTACTTTTTAGTAATTGCTAATTAAATGCTAAAGCTAATAATACTAATAATAATACCAATGTTAATGCTAAAGCTACTACTACTACCACTACCACTACTACTACTACTACTACTACTACTACTACTACTACTACTACTACTACTACTACTACTACTACTACTACTACTACTACAGTCTACTACTACTACTATACTACTTACTACTACTACTACTACTACTACGACTACTACTACCACTACCACTACTACTACTACTACGACTACTACTACTACTAACTACTACTACTACTACTACGACTACTACTACTAGGTTATTAACAATTATATTAAGTTAATAATAATAATAATACGTTAGTAATAATAACAACAACAAAAAACAATAACAACAACAACAATAACTTAATAATAACGTTAGAGCGATTAAAAACAAGTAAATCCTGTTAAAACAGCCCGTCGTACAAATTCTCGAAATATCCACAAATTTGCATAAAAAGCAAGCATTAATATTCGCACACTTTGTTATAATTATAAATAACAATCATATATTATTAATGTAATGCTATATTTTCATTATTATTACATACAATTATTATTATTGTTATTCTTCTTCTTCTTCTTCTTATCATTGTCATCATCATCATCATTAATATTATCATCAATATTATCACCATCAACAACATTATCACAAGAACGATATAAAATGAAAGGTAATATTCTTCGATTGTGCAATGCATGCCGAAAATAGACACAAATGTACGTGGTCATATATGTAAGCAGAAGCTAATTTAATCGGATTAACAATCTAAGCTCCGAGTGACATACCATCAAAAGTGGTTTCACTCATGTGAAATAAAAGCGTATTTTAACTGAAAATGCTGTTTATTTTGTTAGAGTAACACAAGCGTAACACATCTATTTTAGAATATACATGAATCTTGATTATTGAACTCGCGCGACGAAACCTTGTGCTGCATTCAAATTTTGAATTGAATTTCATGCATGGTCCAGATAGTGTGTAGTATATTATTGATGTAATCCATTGTTAATAAATTATCGATGAAAGCGGTATTGATCTATAATAATACCTACTAGCCAATTAAGGTAATGAACATGTTACATTGTTCAAGGTCACAATGCTTTGTTCACACTAATTAACTTTAGGGTTAAGATTATCAGTCTGTTAATTACCGTAATATCATAGAAACAAGAAACACATCGGTGTACATAGACAATATGGAATTCGTGCCAAAAGATCATTTATGTCTGTCTTGATCAGTAAAATGCAGAAGTACATTTCACAGGATCACTGAGATCTTTGCTGATACGGGTGGCACAGCATTTCACTTGGTTGGTGCGTAAGTATTAGAAGGCATTAAGCCACGCAACAATCGCAAATGATCAATTTAATTAACAATCAGGCTGTACATTGAAACAAAAAGTCAGTACATTTAAAACTAACTATTTTTCATGAAATCCTGATATTACATATTTTTGTAGCATACACATACTTTTACGTGAATATCTATTTTACAAGAACATACCACATATATTAATTAGATAAAGGCACTTTTTTTTTTTATAAAGGCTCTCCTTCAAAGTCCGAATTTATACATGTCAAACCCTGACATGATCTCTTAGCAGTTCGCGCCCTCCTGTTTAGAGCTAGCTGTGATGGCGCTATGTACATTCCGTTCTCTTGTTGCTCCTCTCGACGTTAATAAAACGAGGGCGCTTCTATTTTTCACATTGCTATCTGCAAGGAGTATCTTTTTAATTTTTATGTTTGCTTTTACCAATATGGAGGTGCATATGAATGAAATAATGTTAGTAATAAAACGAAGGTTACATATGGAAATTGGCATTCTGATCAAAAGTATTACCAATCTTCCTTGCTATAGGCATAGTGAAAACGCGTTATCTATTCAAGTTTTCCGTTGAAATATCTCAAGATATTATAGCAAAATCTTAGAATAAAGGATGTTTTCGGTTCTGCCACAGATTAAATTTCCTGCTATTCCGACTGCCGTAGATTTTTTGTCTCTTTTCTAACCAATCTCTATTGCTATGTAGACATTGTGGAAACACGTCACGTATTTTTAAAAGACTAAAAGTCTTTATGCTTCCCGTGGAAGTTCCTCAAGATATTTAATGTTGATATTCTGTTTTGAATTTTTGTCGCTTTTGAGGAATTTGGAAATATTGAATAATTTGGAAATATTTCTTGTTTGGTTGTTTGTTTGAAGATGACCATATCCAGTCTGTCCATGGAGAAGCACTGTTCAAAGAGTATTATTGCGCCATCTATTGACATACAAACGGGTCATTTTACAAATAATGTATGCATTTGTATGGATTCACTTGTTTTATTAGTGTTTCTAAAACAGACCAAAAAAGTAAACAATAATAATTTTGTTCCTTTTTTGTATAAAGTACTTTCCCATAGGAATTTAAATAAAATACTGGTTTGACCTCATAAATAATTGCAAAAGTATAAATTTTGGTGTTGTATACTAAGAAATGATAGGGAGTAACATATATATATATATAAAGTAGGTATAATTGTACTGAAATCGATACTCACATTTTGGCCATATCCTAAGGATTAAAAAGGTATAGTTTGCCCTATCTGTGGGTTATAGTTTAATAGTTACAGGGCAATAAATGTTCAAGGTCATTATTGGTAACATTTTCAGAATGCTCTGATTCTTTTCAAAATGGTCCCAAATTCTTCATGTAGTCCCAAAGGACCAGGAAATATAATACTTGCACTCATTTCACCATTTGGTCACGTAATTAGAGGTTAAAATGTAACAATGGTCTACATTTCCTATGGGGTCATTAATACTTACCATCTAATTTACATACTAAAATGTCAAATGCAGAGCAAATATGCATTTTCTCTTATAGGATATAACCAGACAAACAATTTGAGAATAGTTTCGTCAAAATCGGAGCACTCTGAAAGAATTACCCCAGGCTGACCTTGAACCGTTGCGAGCTTAAAATTCTGAAACTAAAGACCGTAGATGTGGCAAACTATGCATTTTTAAATCCTCATGACCAGATGAAAAAGTTGGTGTAGGTTTCAAAATAATTAGACCGGTTTTACTTTTGACGCCTGTACAAAACTTTCCCCAATTTTTTTACATGTTCCCTATTGCTGATTTTTATAGACTTTTGACACATTATTCTATGACAATTTAGAATTATGATAACACATGTCTATATGACTGGTTAGCTGAGCCGTTGACCTTTAGTTTAATGAACGATTTTACTAAAAAGTGTCTTGATCTATAAATGAAAAACAGATAATTTATGTCATTTTGTATGGCAGATGACGCCCAGGGCTAAAACTACATTTCAGGGTATCTTTTAGATACCTGTATAAAAAGAAAATAGAAACAAATTATTTCTTACAGAAAGAGTTTGCAGTTAGAAAAAATTACTCAAATGGCTTGGAAAACGTTTTCTTTTGTTAAATAAAAACAAACCAGATCATTTCAAAATTCGAAGCAGCACTAGTCGCTCAATTTTACGAGGGCGCTTTTAAAGCGGCACTGGCACATTTTCAGAAAATATGATATCAAATAATAGTCTAGACCATTGGAAGAATAGAGATGTATTTTACACATAAAAATAATATACCCAAAATAGATAGGTACATTAATAAGAGGCTAAAGGCATCCAGATAATTTGTAGGCTAACGTTTAAATTTGTCGTAACTTTACTCAACGAATGTGTCTATTACATGAATATCATAGACTCATTGATTTTAAAACCACAAAGGTCACAGATCGGTCAAAGAAGGTGCATATCGTAGGAATCAACTCAGACGTGTGTTTTCTTGTGTTAAACGCCATTTCCGCGTCGTCTGCTGAATTAATGTCGCCAGCTACATTAATTATAAAATAGTTCGGTTTACCCGTAAGCGCGCTGATTTTGGCTTAATAATTTCAGGTGAGGGCTAATGTACAAGCTTCACAACCATGCAAAAATATCAATTTTGAAAAACCTAGAGGGCGCACTTTTTTTCAAATGTGCCACTGTCTCTTAAAATGGGGCAGTTGGCGGTAGGTTGTTTCGACTAATTGAAATGTTGAGTTATTTCCGGATCCGCATTTATAGATGAAAAATTAGAGATACCGTACAGGGAATAAATGTAACGCGCGCAAATTACCCAATTAGTTATCGCGTAAATTAATAAGACTTACTGTAGTACACTGCAGAGATATTTTCTCTTGCTTTCGCTTGATGGTTGCTGAAATTGAATAGTTTATGAATAAAGCTCAAAACATTGCAAGTTTCATTGAAACTCGATTCCCGTTCTTATTATTTAGGAATTAATAATATTACTTTTTATCAATAACCTTCACTTAATATTTTATGACATGTCCCAATGGGTTCAAAATGACGTGGCTGCCCATATCTCAAAAGTGAAAGATGAACGATTTCTTCGAATGGAATATCAAATGAGAAGACTTTCATCACTAGTCGTGGACACGTTGTAATTGGAGTGCTACTCAGATATCGAGTGCGCGTGTCGATTTTAGATATTCAGTTGTATGACCACCAGCTCTCGTTTACAAAGCGTGAAATGTAAAAGTAAATGTGTTTACCTAGCTTGTTGTTATTTTTATTCCAGGACGAAATGTAGGTCCTTTTACGAAATGTAATGCAGGCGCTAATATTGATTGCGCGAGATGAAATTTGTAGCGATTTCCTTTTCTGTTTACATGTCATGCATATGGATATTGCTTTATTAGAGATTACCTGAAAAAATCGACGGATTTCTACAAACATAGGTTTTTAAATAGAAGAGTGAAGTGTTCACGAATTTCGATTATTTTCATAAAATATTTAAGATAGAACAAGCTTGTAAAACATTGTTCTTCTAAACTATTTAAATAAATAAGAGAAAAAAGAGAGGAAAAAATTATCCAAATGCTGAAATGTTTTATCTACTTACCGGTATCTCCAAACTTGTGAATACCTGATTTTTTACGCGCTTGTTGCACTTAATTACTAAAATCATATAAGTCATTTGAACGCTCTCTCTATCGCTCTCTTTCGCTTTCTCGTTTGGAAGTAGGCTCCTTACAGGTCCTTAACCTAAAATGTTATTTTCTAATATCGCAGAAATTGAATGTTGTAGCAGAAAGAATTTCATCTTGTAAACTTGGCTTGATATTTCAAAGAGGGATCTGATATTGTGTTTTTGGTCTCATTTGTAACTACTTCAATTAATATCAGCAAAGATGATTGATTGTTCCGATTTAATTTCAATAGGAATTTTAATTCGAGACAAGGTGCTTAAGACAATTATGCCACAGGTTTAAAGTAGTGTTCTGTATTTGTTTAATTTATTGCGTTAACTGTTTTAACAACTTTTCTCAGTTAATGTGCTCGATTCCGCGGAAGGGTTCATAAGTACTTACTCGCAATTCCAGGAAATACTTTGAAAAGCATACAAATATAAGCTTCCCTGGGAATCCAGGGTTAAATTTTCAGGTTAAGCTATTGGTATAGAGATTCCATATCTGTAAAGGGATTTCCTTTTAAGAACACTTCAGGGCCTGCAAGTACAACTGCTTACAAGAGCTTAATGAGTTCAAGCAAGATTTGGTTGGCTCTTAATGATCTTATTTCATAAATTAGATTAAAATTAAAATTAAAATATGAACGAACAACCTAATGATTTTATAGCATCGTCCAATTGGAGCAAATTTAGTTTTTAGTTGTTCATTAAAATCAAAGAAACAAATTCCATTCCGAATATATTGAATACCATTGTTTCTTTCGGTGTATCAAAAAGTGGGATTTAAAACTATCTAGACATGTTTACGAATAATTACTAACAAATGTGACCTGAAATAATTCTTAGGGGTCACTCCATTCAAGGATAAGCAAAATAATGAGTTTGCATTTTTATTATTTTTGGGCATGCGCATTCGTTTCTTGATCTATTTATAATCTTGTACGCTTTAGAATCCCCGCTCTCAGCTTGGTGATCCAATACGGGATAGACATGTTTCCGTAGGTTCGTGAATGATTATGTATAGGATAAGGCAAGAGTGGAGTGCATTCGGGGATATAATTTAATGCTTGGACCCATTAATAAATTAACATATGCATTAGCGGGCCACTGTGAGCACGAGCGCTTTACTCATGCCTTATCTGTCATAAACCACATGAGCATTATTTTATACACTATCAAAACATAAAGACAATATTAATAACTCTTTTTCTGATATTTTTTGGATGACTTTTAAAAATTTAAAAATAGAACTTTTGTATTTCTACTAACTTTCCACAGCACTGGGTTAACTAAAATAGAGCAGCAAGCATTGGGAGAGAAGATGTGAAAAGCTATACAATGCAGTATTGATTGAAGTTTCGATGAGTTACCAGCTCAATAATAGGTTAGGTTGTGACATAATTGCTATGATTACAGTGGAACGTAACGATTATCCATTAGTCAATACTTACTTCACCAATCGGATTTGGATGAATAAGCGCAGTAGATTTACATGCTGATAATTATTCTTGATTTATCGCATCTATTTGTATTGGTCAAATCGAGGTTATTAACACTGCAGATTTTAAAATAGACAATTGTAGGACCTACTGCCGTTATAGTTGCTTTTTTTAGATCATTGATGGGATTCTACACTGGTTTTGATTGAGTGCGGACGTGGATTGGTCACCGGTCTCGGAAAATTATGGATACTCCAATGATTTTCCCTGTACTTTGACCACGTCTGTCTAATGTTATACAGAGTTTGAACGTTACCAGTGATCCGATATCTACATTGAAATGCCAAGGCAGTACAGTATTCTTGAATATTGTGTGGAAAGCTAAGACAAGTGATCCAGTTTCACCTACGCAGAAGCAGTTGGAAACCACCACTGCAGTTGCTACGGAAACTGCGAGTACATCACTTCGTACCGTGAAGAACAAGAAGAAGAGGAATTTCCCTTCTACTAAGAGACGGGATAAGAGAAGGCTTGCCGCATGGTTGGCTCGGAAGAGAGATACCGGGCACAACACCCAAGCCTAATCCAGATGGTGACACAAAACCTTGGAGCGACCAGGACAATGTGCCAGCTCAGGCGTTGAATCTGATGCGTGTGGTTACCAGAGTGCTGGAAAAAGGGAGGGGATATGGACCACCTCTTCCGCTCTAGAAGAGACCGATACTGAAACAAGCAAGGGGGTGAGAAGCCCATTTAAAACCAGTCGTCCGTCTGGGCGATGACATTTTGAATTATATGCACGGAATAATTATTAGTTTGGGTGCTTGTATCCACCAGAAATGTTCAATTCGATACACAACAATCCGCCAAAAATATCAGTGTTGGATGTTGGGTGCTATTGGGTGGTTTTTAAATTTGTCCTACCCATGGCCACACAACGAATGAACGACACGTCAGTCGTCGGATTTTAAATAAACGCTCACATGAAACATCTTTTCACTAAGCGCGATTGCATTGATGAGGAAAAAAGAGTATCTGAGCACAATGATACAGGTGCACTATATTACACCTGGCCACCTCTACTACATCAATTTGTATCACTACCGATTAGTTGATATGCAAAGCGGCACCCAAAGATGGGAAGAAGCGGAGGCAGCATTGCTTTCTATTGTTGGTTATCTATGTTTTCTTTGTGTCGGCAAAACATGCGAGACGATGAATTCTAAAGATACTGTACGTAACGTTTGCTCTTTGATCTATATAGAACCTCTTTGGAACAAGGCCTGATTATGGCTATCTTGTGACTCGGAATCCGATGACAGTGAATCAACGAATATGGTTCCGTGATAGGATGATGATGATGACGGGGACCTTTGTTTGCTCCTGATGTGAAAACACCGCTGAAGATCTGCTTTTGCTCCAGTGTTACAATCCGACCTGCTCAGCTATTGGTATGCATTGCGGTGTTCTCAACACAGCATATTGCAACGGTCCTGAATGTAGAGATTCACATGAAGTCTGCAAAGAATACCAAGCCGACAACTAACGTAATGTTTTGGCGCACTAGCCCTATCATCTGAAAGCGCATTCAAAACAACAACTTGAAAAAAAAACTGCCTTGCTGTTTTACCCAACGTAGAAATAAGATCTATTTTAAGGTATAGAGTCTGTAATGAGTGTCAATCTGATTCTTCCCCCATTCGTAGAGCCACATGACCTGGGAGTTTGTGGTAATGAACGTTCTGGCCATGGTATTATTGCCTTACCATTGCAAGTGAATTGTTTCAACCGCGTTCAGCTTGAGGGGGAGTCCAATGCTGCGTGCCTGGCCGTGCTTAATTAATTTTTATTGTTTAATAATGCACGATTGATAATTCACCCCTGATAATGCACGTATGCATATTTCAAATCGAGTCATAATGCCACTCATGCATGTTCAAATTTGGTCTTAAATGCATTCATGCCTATTCAAATTTGACGTCAAGCGTGTTAATTCGCGAATAATAATTTCATTCAAACCGCGAAAACAAAGAAAAAACGCTTGAAAATATGCTCTAGTGGTTTAATCGTTCTTACCAGACTTCAGCTCACGTTGTTGTAATCTTGGAAAGCTTTTATTGATAATGTATATAGTTGTAAGTTCGTAGTGATGAAGATTAGGCTCTACTTAAAATCAAGCTTTTGTAATTTGGTATCAATTATGTTGTACGCATTGAGCAATACCATTTCATAATTTTCCAACATTTTATGGCTAACCTTAGGAAACCTCTGCCATCCCGGATCTTCTCTCTAAGTTGTGCGTGTGCATCTTTTAGAATTAACCTCCCTACGTTTCACTTTAACACTACTAGGTTCACTTTGAACGTTTTCCAATTTGCTTTTTTTCATATTTCAAGATTTTTTTTTGAAATAGAATTTATGGTTCCTCGGCTTTTTTTAATTTTAAGTTATGATCCTAAATAGGACATTTGCATGACAGAACGATAATACCATTGTCTACATGATGCACATAACTTTTTGAAATTTGATAATTTAGCTAGATCAGGTACGGGATAAAGACGTGGATTACACAGCACACCTCTCAATCTGCAGGAAAACGGACATTTATATAGCGCCCTCAGTTCATGCCGCACTTTTATTGTGACTGACCTAATTTTGAAGCTATCCTTGATGAGTAAATTGTATAAAGAATATTTGCGATGTCCACATTACAAAAACCATCAGAACTGAATTACTTAGCATATGACGGCCCAAAAACATCTACCATTGGGTGGCATTAAATAATCCATCAGTAGTGATTTATACAGTAAGGTGACTATACTACGTGAATAAAAAAAATGTGCAAGGATTAAAGATGATTTTGACCTTAATGCAATCACTGTCATAGATTTGTTTTTTTTAATAGAACACACCTAATATACTTTCATGTGTTAAAATATGAAAGAAATCAACTGAAAAATATGCTAGATATGGCGGGTTTTGTAAGCACACCCTTTTTCTCCATTCCTATGGGATTTTACACACATTAAACTTGTGTTGAATGTACAATATCATGATGCCTTTTTTCAACTTCTATTTAGACCCATGTGCCAAGTGGTATGACAAATCCAAACAGCAATTCACCTGTTGCAGCGCAAGAAAACAAGATCTTCCCATTGTTTAGGATATTGCTAAGAGTTTAGTCACTTATTGGCATAGCTTGTATCTATACCTGGATTACAGTACTCAGTAGTAGTGTTGAAAACCTTTTTTCATTTACACATCAGGATTAATTGGGTGAGATTTTGTGTGAACATTTAATTCCTTTTGAGGACTAATAAAACAGATTATGGCTATTCATATATCAATTAAACAAGATATCAAGAGTAATCATTACTTTCATAATGCTA